>WAAG01034907.1:103818-197238 GCA_013390105.1 Tichodroma muraria
TTTTTACCCACCATAATTAAAACTTACAAGCAACATCAAGCTGCTGCTGAGGAGAGCCCAGCTAGGGGAGCAGCAGCCAGATGGCAGACTAGACGTTCTGCACCAGACTCTTGTAGCTGTGGTATAGCCCAGGCTCTGTGTGGTGAGGGGAGAGGGATGCAAGGTACCCCAATGCCGTGGTGCAGGATGGTCCTAAAGGTCCTGAAGGCCCAGAGAGAGCATGGAGGACAGGCTTCTGAGGGTATTGCTTGCCTGTGTTCAGGCTCACATCTGCCTCTTCCTCTGGTAAGTTTTTTATTTAAAGCCAGAGAGCTGGGGTTGTAGTGGGACACTGGGTTTGGTTCAGAGCAAACAAGTCTCCAAATCCCTGTCACTGCTGATGATTTTGGAGGCAGAAAACAAGTTGCTTGTAGCTTCAGCTTCCTGCCTGGTTTGCAGAGGAGGCACCTCTGGACTTGCCAGCTGTGCACCTTTGATCTGGACAAGACCGGAGCCCTACAGTGGGATTTTTACAATGCCTCCAGAGAGAAATTTCCTTTTCATTTTTTTCAGTCTTGGCAGGGACAGTCTTCAGCCTGTCTCATACAATTTTCTGCCTCATTCCTCCTCCTACCTGCCAAGGACACGGCTTGAATATTTGCGTGGTGCTGAGAGGGAGGCGGCTGTGCTCTGCACCCCGTCACTGCCGGCAGCGCTGCATCACTGTATTTTCTCAACAGCAGTTCAGTATCTTCCTGCAGGACCACACAGTGCTTTGCTCTTTCCTTCTCATGGGCAGACATCTCTCCAGGGGCAGCTGGCCTGGACTGGGGAGCTGCTTGCTGGGAGCAGCCACGAGCCATCAGTATGACCTGGGCATCCCCGTGTCGTTGCTGTAATGAGTGTGTCTAGCAGGAGTCATCAGACAAACGTTTGCTCTGTGCAAGAAGGAAGTCTCCTGGGTCCTTTTGGCTTTTTCTCATGTGTTTGTCTTTATATTTTGATGTGCCTGATGCTGCCAAGGGCTTAGGGCTCAGAACGAGACCAGTGCCACCTCCACACACAGGTATTATGGGCAGGTGATCTGTACTTAGTCATCACTCCTTTTCCTTTCAGTGAGACTCTTGGTCAAGACACTTCTGTTTATCCTTTTGTTTATCCCAGCAGATGCTGAGACAACTTTGAACTTCCAGCTGGGCAGCCATCCAGCCGTGGGCAAAGGGCATCTCTGCTCAACGCCTTGAAGGGATGTTTGAACGGAGGCTGCTCTGGCCCAGACACCAGTTGGTTTCTCGCCAAGTAATACCGTGTACATGGCCTTTATGTGAAATGCAGACTGTTTTCCTTTGGGTAGCAGACTCCTCTCTTTTATTGCTTACTAGGTGCAGCAGCAAGGACAGGAGCAGTGCTGTCTGCCAGCCACTCGCTGTGGTGCTGCCAGGAAAACCCTAGACACTCCATGCATTCACACCTGCCTAGGTTACTTTTTTACCAAGCCCCTAGATTTACGCTGAGGCTCTGCAGATACTTCTGTTCTGCTTCTGTGCTGACACTTCAAAGCCCTTGCAGGGGCAACCCAAGCCCTGCAGCATCATCAGCCAGCTGGGCTGGACTCTGCTCCCCGGGTCCCGGCTTCCCCATGGGCTTGGCTTTGGAGAGTGAAGGGAAAGCCACCCCTCCAAAGTCCTTTGGGAGCACCCTTTAACAGCTGGATGGGGCTCAGCATCCTCACCCTGTGGCAGACTGTGCAGGCTGCTGGCAGGGTTGTGCTCTGCCGATTTGCCCGCCGTGGTGCCCCTGCAGCTGCTGTGCTGGCAGGGCCTGCCACCGTGACACGTCGGTGGGGACATTTTCACGGTGACCCTGGCTTTGTGAGGGCTTCCTTCTTGGTTTCCTCACTGTAGCTTTGCAAGTCAGAACCTTTCCCAAGCTTGGATTTTCTTGCCCAAGTCTCTCAGCTACCACATGAGTCCATCTCACAGACAAATGCCAGCAGCCACCATGGGGGACCAGACCACTCCACTGTGGGGGCTGCACCATGGCTGTAGAGCTGACCTTAGTGAGATGTGTTCTGTGGGGCTTGCCCATCCAAAATAGGTGTGCCCTGGTCTAGTGGAAGGTGTCCCTGTCCACGGCAGCAGGGTTGGTACCAGATGATCGTTAAGGTCCCTTCCAACCTAAACCTTTTTATGTCTCTGTGATTCCCTGCAGAGCTGACACCGTCCAGAATCTGCTGCAGGGTCGTACTGTTGGGCCTGCACAATATTTTCTCTCCTGGACTCCCGATTCTTCCCAAGCTGCCAGCAACATGAAAACTGTTTTCCAACCATTTCTGCAACCTCCTTCACCCCCCTGCCCTTTCTTTTTGCTTTATTTCTGAATTAATGAGCAATCATTCACCTGAGATGAACCTCTGGGTCGTTAACTTTTCTTTGCTGCGTCCGTACCCTTGTAATAGCATTACTACCTTTTCCTTGTTGTGGAGTTATTTAACATATAAAGACGGTTTGGTCCTTTTCTTTACAAAGATGGCTACAATTCATGTTCCTTGATGTTCTATTAAAACTCTAATGTGACGTTTTACTACTGTAGATTGAAAGTAGGGTGCTTTAGAGTGAGATAGCCATGTGGCAAGAAATACAAAACCCTTCTGGATTACTTAAGAAAAAAGAATAAAAAAGAAAGGTTTTAAACAACAGCAACAAAAATCATTGTAACACTATGTAAAACTCCAGATGATAATTTAACTGACTATTAAAGGGAGCTCTTAGTAATCCCTGGCTCTGGCAAACTGGAGTGTTTGTTTATAGTTTTGGTCCAGTTGATGTCATCTTTGGTTGCAGATGAAACACTCCCAGCCTTTGAACTCGGGTTAGTCTTCACACAAGTTTAGCATTAGCCTGTCTGCCCACTGGGTTAGCCAAGTCCCAAACCACTCAGCACACACAGATGGAGCCATGTCCTGCGCCTCGTCTTGCCCACCTGCTCTGCCGGACATGGGAGGGTAAAGATGTCTCCAGTCACCTTTGGGGGAAAAACTGCATTTACATGTCCTCGGCAAGGGTCTCCCAGTCCTTGATTTACAAACCTCCAGAGGCTGGGAACTTGAAAGCAGAGTCCAAAAATCTTCTTTCAGCCATTCTTTTGGTGTATAAGGTGGATGGGATGGTCCTGTCTGGTGGTCAATCACCCTTGGAGAATGTCCTGGTCCATCTGGCAGACTTTTGATAGAGGAGTAGCGGCAACATGAGTATTAATGTCCCACAAAGAATGTGAAAACCAGTGCCTGAACAGAGGTGAGATCTGCAGAAGATGCCAAAAGTCACTTACAGTGCTGTGTTGTGTCTAATGGTCAGGCCATCAGGACTTACAAGGGCAGGTCCCTTGGCCAAGCCTGGTGTGTATTGCCACCTGCCCTGCAAGATGGGTGGAAGACCCAGGGAGAGCCTGGACAGACAGACAGACAGACAGACACGACACCTGGGAGGACACAGGGGGGATTAGGAGCTATAGCACACAAATCCGTAGGAAATCAGACTTCATCAAGTCTCATGGAACAAAGTGGTTTTTCTTTTTTTTTTATTTTCCCAATGCTAGATTGCAGGAAAATAAGCTAAAAATACACCCAGTACTTTCCTTCTGCTATTTTCCATGCAGTTAACCACCATCTCATTGCACAATAAGCTGTGGCTATGGCTGTGGAGCGGGATGGAGGAGGAGGAGAGGGTCTGTGTGGCAGCAGGGTGTGCAGCTGCAAGCCTAAACTTCTGTGTAAATAGCACCCCTGGCTCATCACAAAATCTTCTCGGGGGTCATCTGGCTTGCAATCCGTGGGGGTTTGGAGAAAGCCACCTCAAAAAAGGGTGAAGTGGACTGCAAGGGGTGCATCGCCAGCACATTGGCAGGTTTTTAGGAAGGGTTTGGTAGTATGTGTGTGTGTGTTGGGTTGCTGTTGGCTCCTCTCCAGAGAACATGATTTGGGGAGCTTTGCCCCAGAGAGGACATTTTGTGTCACCAGGAGGTGCTGTTCCTCCTCTGGGACTGAGTCCCTGTGCAAAGACTAGACATGAAAAAAAGACTGATGAGGAGCATCAGAGATGGCTGGAGGAAGAAGAGTGGGGTTTAAACACAAGGCAAGGGCTTTTTGGTGTTTCTCAGTCCATAGGTACAAAATTTACCTGGTCACTTAAAAAAAAACAATGAAAAAAGAATCCCCAAATCTTAAAGCAACTTTATTGTCTTGGGTTTTAACTTTCTTGCCAGGATACCACATGGTCCTCTGGCTCTAGTGTGGGCCACCTTCTGCTCCCCATCCCCAGGGAGGTGGGGTGTGAATACACATACACACACACACACACACACACACACACACACATTTCCCTACATTTTAAGTGGATTAATTACAAAAAGTGACCAGCCTCGGGCCAGTTTGTAGCATAACCAGAATACTTCTGGGAAAAGTGCTCCTGCAGCTGGTGGCACAGCAAAAAGCTGCCTGGGTGGCAGCCTTGAATTAGAGGGTGGCGTTGGAGGTGAGTGTCCCTCCACACTCCAAAACCCAAAGGAAATCTCCAATTGGGAGAATCTGTGGTTTGAGAAGAGGAGAAAATATCAGACCGAAGGTGTCTGGACAAGCAAACCACCTCCCTGGCCCCACTTTGGGTGAATCAAGGAGGCAAGAGGGATGGAGGATGAGAAGATTATTTATTTTTCATAGATTTTTATAAAAAATAATTATCAAATACAAAAAAATAAAAATAGCAGCAGCGTCCGTTGTGAATAAAACCCTAAAGGGGACAAAAACCACTCAGTGTTGCTATAGAAGAACAATATTTCGGTATGTAGAAGCTGTCTGGTCATGAGAAGCAAATGTCTACCAGCCAAGCCAGCACTTCCCATCCCAACCCCCCAGTTCCCCTGTCCATGGGGCACGGTCCCTTCCCTGCAGACACAGGTGAGCACAGAAAAAACCCAGGATTTTCATGCCAAAAGGATACAGATTTGGCATATAAACACATAGGCATCCAGGTAATGCTGACACCAGGCAGGGAAGGGTTTGCCATGGCAAGATGCTGGGACTGGAAATTCTGCTTCTGCGTGTCATGTTCATCCCACGTCCCCACTGTTCCCACCTGGGGGCTGCCAGAACCCCACTCCTGCTGTGTTGGAACCCCTGGATCTCCCCTTTCTTGCACTGGTGGAGCAGGACAGGCTGCCTGAGCTGCACATCCTGGGGGTGTTGGGCCAGCTATTATCTGAATTTCCTTGGGTTGCTTGAGGGTTGTTTTTTTATTGAAAAGTGAGTATCTGACAAAATATTGCTGCTATCTGCCCAACTGACAGTGAATTCTGGGGTGGTGTCACCTGTGCATGATGAGAACAAAAATGTCAGTGTCCCAAGAGGAGATGGGGCTCATTGACCCCCACCTCTCTTCAAATCTCTGCCTAGGCCAGGTGGATGGGGACACTTGGGATCAGGAAAGGGCCTGGAGAAGGACAAGGCATGGACACCTGGATGCTGGCAGGATGTCAGAGCACCTCTGCCCCTACTCGGGTCCTCCAGTAAAACACAACTGTAGGAAATTCCTGACAAAATAGGATGGGGTAGAGCTAGTGGAAGCCAAACGATGCCTTGAAAATTCCTGGTCTCTCCACACCGTGTCACCCTCTCTCCACCACTCCTTCACCAGACAAACTGGCTGTGTATCCAACAGCACAGGCCATGCAGGCAGGACACAGCTGAGCAGCCTGGAGTCCTTGGGTCCCAGCCTGCAGCTCACCCGGGGACACCACAATGAGTTCCTACTCTGTGGTCCCTTCTCTCCTCTCCTCTCCTCTTTCTGTCCCTTTTCTCTGCCTCTCTACAGCACAAAACCATCAGTGATAATCCGAGCTGGAGTCAGGCACCTTCCCTATTGCTGCCTTTATGCAGCTGGGTCTTCAGGGAATCAATTATGGGGGGCAGAGTTTCTTGCTTGGCTTCTTTGAGGCCAGAATTGAATCTGCAGATTTTCACTTAGTGCCTATAGGAGCAAGAGCCTCTTGGAAGTCAGCAACTGTATGTCCAGTGTGAGGGGCTGGGACAGAGACAATAATAATACTAATACTTAGGAAAATCTCAGAAAAGATGATTCTCAAAGTCTCCTGACAGGTTTTTTTTTGGTCCCTTTGGCATTACAGGGTCGAGTCTCCTCTGAGAGCTGCTGACAACACAACTCAGCTGGAGCTCAGATGTGGAGGAAAGAAAAGAAGGACCACCTCAGCGTCCTTCATTCAAGCATCACACAGCTACACTGGTTTGGCCTCTACATCCAACTGGGTGTGCAGTGGCTGGGGGAGTGAGACAGAGAGGAAGCATGCTGAGTCTTTGCTCCTATTGACCATGCAGTGATCCCCATGGACACATAACCCTGCCCAGAGGGCTGTAAAATAATGTGTGATGGATGCCTGTGGTACCCTTGGAATCTGTTGTGCTCACTGGGATGATTCAAGGGCACAATAACATTTTTTCTCAACCCCAGAATCCTGATCCTGATCCACACCCTAAGCAGAACATGGCAAAGCACTGGCAAATACCAAGGGCAAAACTTGGTCCCTGCAAGACGCCCAAATCACCTTGAGGTGGGAGCCTCCATGCCTGGAGAGCTCTCTCCTGGCATGGCCTGGATGTTTGGCTTCTCTCTCTGTCCTCCTTCCAGCTCCCTCTCAGCGAGGAAGGGGAAAATCCCTGCTCCTCCCACCCTGACCTGCGCTTTTCCCAATGGTTTGTACTTCACAGCAGCATGGGTGTGTGATAAAGGATATCCTTTCTCAGCTTCATCAAGAGCAAAGAAAATATAATATATATTTATATATATATATTATATATATGTATATAGATATAATTAGGTTTAAATATTTGCAGAGAGATCACAACTACCTCGACCTTGCTAAAAGAAGTCTGTACAGCAGAGAGGGGTGAATAGTGACAAAATCCAGAGCAAAGACAGACACCCAGGAGCTGGACCAGGACAAGCATCCACGGCAGCACCTGGGCTCTGGGCTTGGGTGGACCCTAGCCCAGCGTGTGGCTGAGGCGGCCCCAGACCCCTGGCTGAGTGCCTCGTGTGGGTTCTGGAGGGAGCAGCCATGGAGAGGGGACCACATTCCTGCCCTCCTGGGCTCCTCGGTGGCCGGGACCCAAGCCCTCCGTGCGCAGTCGCCATCCCCCTGCCCGGCTCTCCCTCACGCTCCTGCCCCTTGCCCCGGCATCCCCACGGCCCCGCTGCTGCCCCTTCGCTCCTCCTGACCGAGAGAGGCCCCTCGTGGTGCCGCTACTGGTTCTCCTCGGCCGCCGGGTCGCGGCAGGTGCACTCGTCCTGGTCGCAGTCAGCAGCAAACGGGATCACCTGGGGGAACAAAGGGACGTCTCAGCCCCCGCCCTGGGACAACCCTATGTCCCCACAAGGCCTCTTCCACCCTTGCTGTCCTTGCTGCGCCCTGTTTGTCCTGCTATGGACAGGCCCTGTTGTTGTCCCTGCCAGGCTCTGCGCTCGCTGAGGAATGGGATCTGATACAACCTGCCCCAAGCTGAGTTTTGTTCTTAGCCTTTTCCTTTTTGTTAATGTGTTTCGAATTTTGCAGCCAAAGGTCGGGTTGAATCTTGTGCCCCAAATGTCTAGTCCTGGGAATAAGTGTCGTCTGATGGGTGTAAGGCATTCAGACTAGGCCTGGGAGTGGTGAGGCAGCTCCAGATTAAAATTTTACTTTGCTGCCTATTAGAAAACCCCCTTCATCCACATCTGAACCTGTAGACCTGTCAGCTACTCCTGACTCTTCCAGCAAAGCATGAAGATAACACAGCCTTGTCTTCTGCAGCTCTTAGAGGAACTCAACCAAGCTCTCAACTGCAAATCTGACCTCTGCACCGCCCAACATAAAAGCCAGGGTAGGTGCATTGTCCTTGTGCATTGTGGATTAAGGAAAGCCAGGCAGGATGGAGGCTCTGTGAGCAGGAACAGCCTTCCATGGGGCAGGCAGTGGGTTCATCTAGGGTCACTCACAAGCTGTGCAGCTTTGGGACACCCTGTGCGGGTTGGGAGGCTCATTGCACATTACTTTCTCTACAACAACTGCATGTGACCAAGCAAGGCTCTGTCCCCTTAGCTGGTGGTAGCAGAGAAAGGAGGGAGGGCACATACTGAGCATCTGACTCCTGGTTGACAGTGGCCTGGTAATGAGCCATGGGAGCCGAGAAAACAGTTTCTTTCAGAGGTTTTATACACACCAGGCTCAGAGCCAGGAGTTTTTCTTACTGTGAAAACACATTTGATTTTTCACAGACTGGATCAGCAAGGGAAGGGCTGGAGTGCTTTGGGGATTTTTTGATGTTTAAACCCTGTATTTCTCCATCTGCCTTAACAGGGATGTGCTGGAGGTTTGTTGAGCAGGAGATCTGGGACCTGTGGGGGATGCAAGCTGGGTCTGGGTCCCCTGAGAGCCATGGGACTGAACCCCCCCCACCCCCAGTTTCCACTGTGAACCTATCCTTTATTTTGGCCATGCCTTGCTCCGAGATGTCATGATATTGTTGTGGGGATTTCACTCATCGCTTGGGTGTAAAGCCTCTTCTTTCCTATCTTAAGTGGATCTTCCCAGGATTTTATTTTTCCTTTTCTCTGTGTATGCATGTGTGATGAAAGGAGAAATGATTCAAGCTCCACAACAAAGATGAGAAGATCCAAATTCACATATTTTTGCAGTGAGAAATTATTTCATGCCCTGTGATTTGTTTTGCTGTTGGATGTGATTAGGAAGGATGGGCTGTGAGTGCTGGATAGCAAGTTAGGTGGGAGGGAAGGTTGTGATGGGAGACAAAGAAGGGTCTGTGCAACCCCAACGCCAAGTTGCTCCCTCTACATTATTCTTCTCTCTCTCCCTCCTCAGAGAGGGAGGAAAATATCACTTGTGGCAGATGCCAGTGGACCATACCAAAAATCCCCTGAGACTGCTCAATTACACAAGGTGACTTCTGACTCACCATGTCTAGCACTACGTCCTGTGGAAGTCATTTCTTTGGGATACATTTCCCAAAACGAGAGGAAATCCCATGAAACTCAGTGGGAGCTGGGCTGATGTTTCAATCACACTGGCCTGAGTCCAAACTCTGCTCTTAATCAGTGCGATTATGTCCATCAGCTTCAGCTGGCTTTGGTTTAAAATCGTGCATTTGTTCTCCGTTCATGGGAGAATTACGTTGCAGGCTCAGTTCCACAGCCAGCAAAGCCAAAGAACATAGATAGCAGTCACCTCTGAATCCATAGATCCTGGCCAAGGCCATGGGAGGTGCTCTCTTACCTTCCTGGAGGACAGTGTGGAGGAGCAGCAGTCCCCGCCATCGTACTGGCAGTACGCCCGGTTGTTGATGGTGTCACACCAGCCGTCTGCTTGGAAGGGCTGAGGCAGAGGAACAAGGCTTTGTGAAAGGTTGTTCAAAAGCATAAGGTTGCCTCCAAAACTAGATGTCCCAGGTCCTCAGCAAGGCCCCTGTGCCCACTTCCACCATACAGCACCCCCTCTTCAAAGCCAAAGGGCACCAGATGTCCCAGCTGGTGTGGATGGAGCAGTGGGTGTTCCAAGAGCAGCAGCTAGAGGACCATGGAATTGTGTCAGAAATGTTAAATGGCATGAGCAGCCATTTGGAAAGGCAGTTTATTGTTGTTTAGTTACATGAGTCATCTGATCAGAGAAGAAGCGGCTGGGGCTGAGAAGCAGCCAGCGATGGCTGAAAAGCTGTCCTGTGCGCCGGCTGTGACCGGCGACGTGCACGGGAAGCACGCGCACGGAGGCGTCAGGAGCCGTCGGCAGCCAAGGTTTATTTATCACAGATCTACACCAGCACTGCCAAGCAGCCACTGAACTAGCTACGGGATGGAGAAGCCATTCGTTCATAGAGTGACTAGTAATGAAATGCTTCTTTCACTTTGGGCTCTGTGATTGTACTTACTGGCCCAGCAACCATGGCTGACCTCCAGGAGGACGTTTTCCATCAGAATCGTGGAATCGTGGAATGGTTTTGATTGGAAGGGGCCTTAAAGACCATCTCATTCCAGCACCCCTGCCACAGGCAGGGACATTTTTCACGAGGCCAGGTGTCCAAGACCTGTCCAATCTGGTCTTGAACAGTTCCAGGGATGGAGCAGCCACAATTTCTCTGGACAACCTGTGCCTGTGTCCCACCACCCTCAGAGTCAAAAATTTCCTCCTAATATCTTGTCTAAACCCACCCTCTTTCAGTATGAAGCCACTACCCCTTATCCTATCACTCCATGCTGTTGCCAGAAGTCCCTCCCTGACCCTTGTGTAGCCCCTTTTAGTCCTGGAAGGTTGCTTTAAGGTCTCCAAAGAGTCTTCTCTTCTCCAGACTGAACAGGACTTGCTGGAAGCCAGGCTATCCCATTGTCCACAGAAGCAGCTGACCCATTTAATTGGATCTGGTTGGCCCCAAACAACAACTGAACTACCAAAAATGCCCAGACTCAGCCTTTGATGGTGGACACTCGCATGTAGAACCCTTAAACTCAATGAGAGCCTACTGAAAAATGTCACTGCACCACAATAGCCCTGCACCCACTGTGCCAAAGCCAACATGTGGGCCTGGTGATAATACCAGTAATTCACATGAAAAAACCATGCCAAAACCAGAGAACCCATGTAGCTTTTTGTCCTTGTGACTCACAAGGAACAGAAATGGGCTCAACACAGGCTAATAACACTTTAGGAAGTAGCAGCAGGGATTATGGCAAACCACCAAGTCTGGCCTCTGCTATCAGTAGCACAGGCCACAGGCCAAATTCAGGCAGCCACAGAGAGGTTGCATTAGCCTGGAAGATTTTGGAAGAGCAGAAGAAAGAGCACACCTTCCTGCAGCTGGGAAATTGAGGCACAGCTGAGTTAGGTAGCTCGTTCAAATACAAGAAGGGATTTGACTCCAATCCTTGCTGTCAAAAACCGCGTCCAGAGGAGACCACACGGCAATTTCTTCAAGGCAACAATTCTCCTCTTCCACTAAAAAGCATCAGGTGGGTCTTAAATGATTGTCATCAAAGAAGGTTTCTTAGTCTCCAAGCAGCTTTGAACATTGGGAGGGCCAGGGCAGGGATGTTGGGGCTGACAGGTGCCAGGATGCAGTCGGGACTGGTCAGGGCCGCTGGCAGGGGAAGGCTCTTCTGGGTGTGATTTACTTTTGCAGCCTTCCACACGGTGGAGTTTTTCCTTGAGCTTTGCTCCATATGTCATGACTCACTGGCAAAACAACACCCGTCGCTTTGGTAGTTTCCATACAATTATGGGGAGGTTTGCCCATCCTGGCTGCACAGGTCTGAAACAATTTCCAGATCTTGTGTGCAAGGTGGGGGGAGGACAGAGGCAGGGACAGGATGGGGAAGGAGAGGCTCCCAGTCTCTCACTACACCTATCAGGGCTAAGTACCCCCTCCTCTCACCCAGCCGGAGCCCGTACCCCACCCTAAACAAATACAGGCTCCTATGGCAACACTTGTTGGGGAAACTTAACAACTCATGCTCCAAATTACATTGGAAAAATGTATGAAGGGAAAATAAAAAATGACTAATTGGACTGGAGGCTCAGGAGAGCCAGGCACAGGGTTTGGGGATTTCTGTCCCTGCTCCTTGCCTAGTGTTTGGAGAACACGGTGACTCCTGTGCCTTTGCCTTACTGAGAACCTCCACATGGTTTTGTCTTTGCAAGCAGAAAGAACAAAATAAGGTGCTGGTTACCCTCGAGGGCACAGGAGCCCTTGTACTTGCATCAGCCTCATTTTGGCCTTGGAGGAATCATGGCAAGGGAGGACACAGACAATGCAATCTGCTAAGGGTAGGCGATGTGAGAGAGCAGAGCCCACACAGACTCTGTTCGGCCTGTGCTTGAGACGCGTGGCTCTACAGAAGGCAGTGCCAGTGGTGGGGGAAGGCGGTTTGCTCACGTCTGCGACTCGCAAAAACACCTGATGATGTTTTAAGATGCTGGCAAGAAAAAGGAAAACACCGATGCCCAGCTGTGCCACATGAAGGTGATGGATTCGATCCAGGCAAACGGTCAGCTTGNACAGGGAAAAATGAATAAGGTAATTGCAGCAGCCAGTCTCTGCTGCCTTGAGTAGTGGGGAGCTGCTGGGCCAGGCGGCGTGCCACCGAGGCAGCCAGGGAGACGGGCTGTGTCAGCGGATCTCCCGCTCGGCCATCCGTCTTCCTTGTTTGTTCAGACAGGAGCTTCAGTGGGGCGTGTGTCAGCACGTGGAGGTGCAGCATCTGGCACTGCCGGGCCAGAGCCCTGCGCTGCCGCCACAAAAATAGTAACAGCGAATCAAGTGCTTGGCAATTTAAATAGGCTAAAAAAACACAGGCTCTCAAAGCCGGGAGCAGGCACAGATGAAAAGAGAAAAAATCGAAGGGGAAAAAAAATGAAAGAGGGAAAAGTTTTGCAGGCAAAGGAAGGATGCGAGAAAGGACTGGTTAGATCCCAGCCAGAAGCGTCTCTGAGTGCTCAGTGGTAGAGTTTCTCTCAAGGATGCTGGGAGATGTTACGCAGGGAGCAGTGCCTGTGCATGGTATTTTTCCACACCCTTGAAAAGTCCCCAGGCTGGCTCCATCCCTGGAGCTGTTGTCCAGCCCAGCAGGGAGTCCCCAGTGCTATCAGTGAGGCAGGCAGGATCTAGGCACTTTTCTTCAAATCCACCTTACACGTAGGTTGAATCAGTGTGAAAGAGCACGAAGAGGTGCAACAGGTGGATCATGAAGACTCAATCACAGATCGCATCAGTGTTGGACATATTTCAGTGCTGCATCACTCGTGTTTGACAAACATTATTTTCCAGGAGTGCAGATTTTGCTCTGGTTGAGCACACCTGAAGGCCAGTACCTTGCTTTTGGCCATGCCCCCTTCCAGATGCTTTGGAGGAAGGTGAAAAAAAGAAAAAAAAAGTCTGCATTCACCGGGCCAACTGTGTAACTGAGGACCTGAAAGACTCCCCTGATCTGCCACTGAGATGGAAAGTGCTTGTTATTTCTATCTGCACACAGCCATTGAGAGGCCAAATCCCAGTCTCAGGGAGTCAAGTCCAGCCTTAAGAAGAAAAATGCTTTCTCCCAGACTGGTCCTGGGCTTTGTGACTCAGCTGATCCATCCAAGGAGGGTGCATAGTTTGCTTTCATGGAGCTTCTAAGTCAGCACGAACTTTGCTGTCCTTTTATTTTTCCCTTTGGGAATTGGCATTCTGGGCATCAAGTTCTGACCGTTTGCATGCTAATGCAACCACGTGGCTGAGAAGATGCAGGTGTTTCTGCCCTCTTCAGCTGTCCCTTTGAAAGCAGCCCCAGAGAAACAGGGGAACCACCATTTGGGCAAGGACCAGCCCTGGAAAAGCTGCTGCTGCCCTCAGACTCACGCCTTGTGCATCAGCTTCACCACCGGTAATTCTACTCCTGGGATGGATGAGTCACTAGTGATGGGATGATGAGTTGGAAACCCATCCCTTTGGTGGCAGGGGGATGTCAGCCCAAACCAGGCTTCACAGAACCACGGGACATGAACCTGAGTTGCCCCAGGGCTGGAGAGTGCTACAGCTGCAGGGGTCTTAGGCATGCAGAAGAAGCTGTGTCCCAGATGAAGGTGCTGCCTGTGGCAGGGAGGAATAGGCAGGATATGTGGGGAAAAGAAAGTATGGACAGGCTGAAGTAGCCCTTAGAGAGGCAGAGGGCAGCTTCTCCCTGCCAGATGTCTTCCCTTCCTCCCCACCTCAGTCACTAGCAAGATCTTTCCAAAAGCTCTGGGAGGTCCCTGGGAGGACTTGAAGAGTGCCCAAAGCCTTGTTAAACATCTGGTTCATCTAAAGCCCCGATACATCCACCATCCCAGCTTGGGTCCAAGAAAATTCCCTCTCCACATCCCTGTCCTGATCCCTCCAACATCCTTCCAAACCACTGCTCCCCTGCAGAAAACTGTCAGTCCTTAAGGCCAGAGATGTGACAGGAGCTGGCTGAAGTGATGCTATAGCACCGTGTCCCTAGGACACATCCCTTTCCTTACATGCATTCACGCTGGTGAGGCAGAGAGCCCGGTCATTCTTGGCTCTCCCTGCTTGCCCAGGGAAGTTGACTGGGAATGCAGACTGTGGGAGGAAATGACAATGTTCATTGTTTGGATTAAATATTTTTCTTGGCCCTCTCTGTGTTGCAGTGTCTTTTATTTTATTTTTTCTCCCCCCCTTGACACCCCAGGCACATTCACTTTCCTTCTCTCTTTTTGGAGGCTCTCTGGCACAAGGAGGAAATCGGCTCTGAAAAACAGAGAGGGACAGAGAGGGAGCAGATCTGGCTTATGCTCAGAAAGTTTTTTGGGATTTTTTTTGCCCTGAGCCACTCTGAGCAGTGAGCAAGGTCTACCTGGCCCATTGTAGAGAGGGAAGCGGGGTGAGCACCACCCAGAGGAAGAGACCTCTGGAAACAGGAACGTGGGATCAAGTGGCCTGAAGAAAAGAAACAAAATCCTACAGACATAGTGCTTCATTGTCCATTTTTATGTCTTCCAGTTTTTGTCCCCTGAGCCATCCCTCTGCTCCTTTTGAACTGTGGCAGCTGTCCTTTGTAGGTACATGCCTGTTGCTTGGCTTGTTGGAGACATCATGGACCTGCCCCATCACCTCAGACATGGACAGAAGGCAAAACAGAGAAATTCCAACTGCTTCTGAGCCTGCTGCTGTCCCTGAGCTACTCTTCAGCTAAGCATGCAGATCGTTTATACCACATCTCAGGCCTCCTACCACATCTCAGTGCTCCAGCTCCAATATCTTGTCCCCAAGTCTCACTACAGAAACAGAAGCTTGCTGGTTAAGAACATTCTCCATGTACCTGAATGAACACTTCAGGAAGAGGTGGTGGTCTGGAGGGTTGTGACATCCTGCTGTCTGGTTTGAGCTTGTGGACCACCCCTGGTACTGCCATACCACCTCCCAGCAATCTTGATGTGGAGCTCTAGGTGTTCTTCGGGACAATGGGGTCCCTCGGACATGGGTTTTCTGCAAACAGTTGGGCCCGTTTGAACCAGTCTGTGCTGAGGCTATGCAGGATTGGTGTCTGTAAGGGGGATGGAGTGCACAGAGGCTCCATAGGCTGCTGTCAATGGGCATCCTGGGAGAGCAGGTCCTTGCCTTCATGGTGCTTGAAAGGGCTTCTGTGTCCCAGGCCAGGATTTGGATTGGACACACTTCTGCTGAAGCGAACATGTGGCACTTTGGACTCCTGAATGGGGATGTGTTTCTTTATCCCTCTACAGTGTGCTGCTCAGAGGCCTCATGTCTCAGCAGAGAGCCATCTGGAAAGGTCTTTGCATAGTCCAAGGGACAAGAGGGAAGAAAGGGATGAAATGCTGGTGTAGATCACCACATCAGAGCAGATCTTTGCTTCCATCAAAACATCCATGTCTATGACTTATTCATGGTGAGTTCCTCAGCCCTGTCCTTCTCACACCCTCATCTCTGTGCTAACAGAAGAGAAACAGAAGCAGGAAAGAACAGGGAGAGAGGAGCAGAGGAAGTTGCTGTGTGTCAGTAGTGCTCCTGGCAAGGATGGTGGCTCCCAGAGACAGTTCCCAGTGCTCACCATTCACAGGGATACCACTGGGACACACGAGAAGGCAGGACTTCCCGTGCCATGAGCAGCAGCCTGCCATCCTGCCCTCACCAGCTCGCCTGCTGCATGAATTAGCTCTCCTGCCAAGCCATTTGTGCAAAATATGTTACAGGACAGAACGGGTTATGGAAAACAAGCCTTGAAAACCACAAGGGCCTCCTGACCCACTTGTATCTGGTTTCTGCCAAGTTCTTGTTACAGATCTTAAACAGAAAGAAAAACAATGTACAAGGGATGAAGGAGCTGAAGGGGAATGAATATTCGTGTTGGAAGAGCAGTTGGCTGGGCTACACTTGGGGATGTTTATTATCAGAAACGACTCATTGATTTTTATTTCAGCGGGTGCTTTCAGTGGTTTTCCACTCTGTCTATACCACTGGCTGCACGACTGAGACTGCTGGGAGGGAGAAAAGCAGGACGTGGGCAGGGATGAGGGGAAGGCACCTGAACTGGAGAGGGCAGAGAAGCAGCCATAGGTCAAGCACATCCCAAGTGCAGGGCTGCTGGCACAATGTGGCTTGGGGAAGCTGAGGCTGCTTCCACCTCTTCCACCTCAAGAGCTGAGGGGCTCCACCACTACTGCTGTGTCTGGGTGCTGGAGCCCTACCCATGCCAAAAGACCCCCTGTCTTTTGGGATCCTGTGAGCTTGTCCCTGCTGGTAGGGGGGAGGCACCTGGACCTTGTCCTTGCACCATGCTGCTGTGGGATCATTTTATTTCCCTCTGCTTTGTGTCTTAATAAAACGATGCCACTACAATCACACTCTGTGTGTGCAGGGAACAGAGATCTTCTCACTGTTTAGGAAAAGCATGCCTCAGTGAGATTTTTGGAAGAGGGATAGATTTCTTTGGGATCATCCCCTAGAAGGCTATATCCCATGCTGAGCAGTCCACACTGCCCATGCCAAAAGCAGCATGAAAATGTCCCCAGCAGGTATGTCAAGAGCTCCTCATCTTGCCTTCCCCCTCCCCAGCATGAAAGGGCTTTGCCTTCACCAGTCAGAGATCAGGTCTGATCCGGAAGTGACCACTACCTGCAGTCCTTGCTCCTCATGCTCCCCCACCATCTGTACAATCTGCATTAAGCAGGGTGGAAGGTACAGCACTGCATGGTCCAAGAGAGAAGAAAGATATGTGAATCATGAGAGGGTGACTAAATTCGGGCCACGCTGCTCTAGTTGCTCTAGAGTTTCCTTGGTGCAGCTGGGATCCCTATAGTCCTCATTGCCTTAAGCCTCAGAAGTACAGAAGAGAATCTTTCCTGGAACAGAGCATTCCACCAGCATCACATTTCTTACCAGTTTCCTGTGCTGAGCTTTGCCATGATACAAAATCAGAGACCCACAAGTCTGGGATGAGTGAGAACCAAGGGTCCCCAACTCCACTGATACTGAGGAGCAGAGGCAGCTGGACCCAGCTGTGGTGCTGTCCCAGGGAACAAGTCTCATCCTGTCTCCCATCACACGAAAGAACAGCAGATTCTATGTGACTCTTCCCACCATCCTTATTGCATGTGCCTTCTAAAGGGTTAATTCAGACAGAAATGCTGGACACAAGCCACAGATGTGCCAAGAGAGGGTTTTGTGCATGCTGGTGGGAAAAGCTAAAGATCCTTCAGGGTCCTTCACTACCTGTTGGATCAAGAGACTTAGGAACAACTTGCAACCACAAACACACTTCAGTCCCTATTTAATCATTTCCATTGTAATACCTCAGGAAAACCACAAGACAGAGATCAGATTAGTGTTTTACGATTGTGATAACATGACCAGCAGTGTGAGAGGGCAGCGAGACCTTGTCCTCAATGCAGGGAAGACCTGAGAAGTTCCCAGCAGCTCGTGCTCACAACAGCGTTCTGTCCTCTGCCCGTCTTCATCCAGGGCATGAGGCAGAGACCTCAAGTCAAAGTCCCTTCCAATTAACCCTTTGTTACATGCACATAATGACATGAAGCTAGAGGTGAGAATAAGGCCAGCATGTTGCACAATGTGTTGGCTGCCCAAAAAAAGCTGCCCAGATTCACTATGGTCACTGCAAGAGCAGCCCAGCTTTCTCTGAGGGCGTTTGAGCAGGACAGTGGTGGTTACCGCGTCCTGTGAATAACATTGGGTAAACACAATGATGATAAAATAAGTGAACTTTTGCACCTAAACAACATCTACAGTGTGAAGCACAGGAGCCCCTGTGATGGGAGACAGAGGGGTGTAGATGTAGGGCATTGCACAGACTGGGAGGTACTCTATAGCTGTCACGTTCATGCACAGACTACTTTGGATTGTGGCAGGAATAGTCCAAGGGAGCAACCCGGATCTCTGTACATGCTGTCTGTCTCTTCCTCTGAAGTCAACTGTCTCACTTGCTTTTGAGCACAGGAGCATGATACACCAGAGGTGATCACCTTGGGATGGCTTAGGAGAATGTGACCCAGAAGCTGCGAACACCTCCCTCACAGCAAACACCCCACCAGGGCCAAATCCACCTCCTCCCAACCCATGGTGGGGAGGAGGGGTTTCTCTCCTCCTCCACTCCCCTCTCCTGACAGCCCCAAGCCCCCTCCCTTGGTGCCGCCATCTGTTTTTCTACTGATGGCAGGGGACGAGATGTTCCGCTGGCCCTCGGAAGGCGAAGTGTGCTCAGCGCTAACTTGTATTCCTGACGGGCTCCTGGAAGGGTTTGCATCCCTCCCTCCCTCCCTGACGTACGTGCCTCACTGCTCCGGCACTGGGGAACTTGGCAAGGCACAACAAGAGAGCGGGAGGCAGATGGATGACCAGATTAACGGAAAGAGAAGGGAGGTGGGGAGAGGAGTGAGAGGGATGAGTAGGCAGGCTGCTCCACCGCCAGCGCAGGATAAAGACGAGCGAGAGTCCCTCTAATGCCATTGCATGGTGACCTGGACTTTCCAATATGAGGCAGAGCTCCAGATGGAGCTGGGAAGGTTGAGCCTTGGCTACGGCTCCCGTGCCCCGGCCTGAAGTGACTCCACCAGAGAGAGACAGTCCGAGCTGCCAGGTGGCCTGGATTTCTGTTATGCAGGGTTGCTCTCCTCACTGAGGCATCCAGAAGAGAAAGCTTCCTGATCCAACACACACTTGTGTGTTGGACAATGTGGCAGACAATGGAGGGACAACAGAATCTCCAAGGGGTGACTCAGACCTGAGGTGACATGGACCATCCACTGGAAGAACATTTCACTGCCCAATGATGGCAGAGTCTGGGCTCTTAAAGGAAATGTCTCCATTGAGGGGCTCCTATGAAATGAGAGGGAACCTGGGACTAATATGACCCATGGACATGGCAAGGGAAGCTGAACCATGGGTGTGAGAGGGACCACCATGAAGTGAGGACAGAATACAGGTTGTATTCTTTCTCTACCCTGCTCCTGCTGTGTGATGCCTCCATACCCACAAGGGACTGGGGGAAGTGAAACAACCTCTGAGAACTGCAGAGTTTTTTTTCACAAGGAGGAGGGCAGAAAGGAGTAGGAATGAGGATGGAAGTCAGCACAAATGAGGTAGAAGCAACATTCAGGGTATTCTGTGGTCACATGGGGAGACTGGTGACATCTCCTTTCTTGTCAGTGCCAAGCAGCAGCTCCCAGAGCAATAGTTTGAGTGAGGCACTTTCAGGAAGAGTTACTCTTCATGGCAAGATAATGACTACTATGAAATTCATGTGGGGGGAAAAAAGTTATCTAGGAAAATCTGGATTATTGGTCCACCCTTAACAGCTTGCAGCACCGTATGAGGAAACACATAGAAAAGAATAAACCAAAACATGTATGTGAGAAGTGAGAAGGAAAACAGGGATGAGGAGGAGGCTGGGAGCTGTATCAAAAAGGAGAGCATAAGGCTGAAAGAAACTATCTGAGGATGAATCTTCATTAGTGTTACAGTGAGTGACTGTGACCTTAAAAATAGGCCTGCTCTGATGAAACTGCTAACAAGGAAGAAGACACTGTTCCACAGAGGAGGATATGTAACAAATAGATGACCTAAAGGACTAGAGAGAGAAACAAGATGACATTCTCTTGCATAAAATTGAAGGGCAAGCTCTTGTACTGATGGCAAAACATCTGCTGTTAGCTTGGTGCTCATCAGTTGGAAACAAAGGAGGAAGAGAAAGATCTGGGTGTACTTGCTGACCTCAAGATATCTGAACTGCCAGACTGATGCAACTGCAGGAACAACAGATACAGTCCTGTGTCCCATCAAAAGAGACATTTCCAGCACAAGGAAGCTTTATGGAAGGCTTTGGAGAGACCTTGGATGGAAGAATATGTACTGACTGCTTGGTCATTCCTGATGAAACAATAATTGAAAGCAGAAAAAGCATTAAAAAGTCTACAAGGGTGATGAAGAACATGGAATCTCTCCATCTTCTGGTGGGACGCAACAAGACTTTGGCTTGGTTAACCTCCTGTGTGCCAAGAGTCCTGCCTGGGACTGCTTTCTAAGAGTAAAGGAGGGTGACAAGCAAATAGGAGCAGAAAGCTCACGTTGGCTGTGATCGCGTTTGGGTGGTTGATGAGAGCACAGTGACTTTCACTAGGACTTCAGGTACTCAGTGTCTCTCTCTCACACATACATAAACAAATAAACTGGCATTTTTCATTATTCCCTATGGGATCTCTCACTGAACACACAGACCCAAGGTGAAGCACAGGAACCACAGAGGAGGAAACACTAGAGTCAGTCTGGTGTACCTGAGCCTAAGGGAGAAGCCTCACAATTGTGTCAGTTTTATGTTACCTGAGCTGCACAGGAAGGGAAGAAGACACACTTCACACTCTGTCAACTTCTTTTTTGAAAAGACCTAGTCCCAGAGAGCACAAGAAATTCTCCCTTGCTAGCAGAACCACCACAAAGACAATCACTCAATCATCTGGTCTGCTCTTCCACTTAAGCCATCCCATTTCAAACACATTACCCCAGATTTGTGCTAAAAGACGTGGTTTAGAAGATACAGAGCTCCCAAAACGTCAGAGGATCGCTAACTTCTGGTACTCAATCACCAAACACCTCTCTAGCACGCAGCACCTCATTCCCCTACTCTTTCTGCCTGTGTCTCGCAGTAGACACGCACGACACAGACATCGAATTTGGGAAATAACTGCTACACCTTCTGAAGACCATCAGGTTTCCTTCCTGGGGACGTGCCCCCCTGTAACATTGCCCTTTCCCCCACACTTCAGTCAACAAAGAGCTGAGCTCAGCAGAACCAGCGAGGAAAAGTAATCATTCGCCATGAAATGAGCACAAGAAAAAAAATACGATCAGCAAACCCCAAAGCTATTTTTGGTGTACAAACTCCATTCACATTTTCCTTTTTGGTAAAAATCCCAAATTTTCAGCATACAACATTCCAAAATTTCCCCTCTTTTTCCTTTTATCCTCAATCATAATAACAACTAGTGCTTGACAAAGACTGCCTATTTTTAATTTCCTTTGTGAACTGACTCCAGGCTGCCTATGATTTTCTCCTGCCTGGTCATTATTCAAAGCTAAATGAGTGGCTAACCAATTTCTGCAAGGAATTCTTTGTCTGCAGATTCTTCAGGAGCAGTTTGTTTTGCATATACAGGGTTGGAAATCCTGATTGTTTTATTTGGACAGGTGAGTCACACAGGGCTTTTCTGGACCTATGTTACTCTAGAACTGCGGTTCTGGTTAGGGAAATATTCCAGCTTGGAGTCAGCTCAGGCTTTTGGGGGATACCCCTTGCCAGTGAAATCTTTTTGCTAGAATATTCTGCCCAGGCTGGCCAAAAAGAAGCAGGCAAGGAAGGAAATGGGTTATTGTGCAGTTCTTGTTCCCCAGCATCATCCTGACTGTGGGGACTCTACCCAAGGATTCTTGCTCTGCCGTCTCCGCTCAACTAGCAAGCCCTGGCCCAGCTCGGAGCAAGCATAAGGTCAAAGCAGTCTGGTTTGTGCTGGAGCAGGTCTTCACTGCCAGGAGCTCTCCTGCAAGGAGCAGGCAGCTTGTGCTGGGGACAGGGAGGGCTTACCTCACATGACTGGATGCAGTGAATGACAGAGGGGTCTGGATACCACTGCAGCCTGCCCGTGCACACAATGTCCTGGGAGAGAAGGACAAGACAGCAGTTAGGTCAGGTGGATGAAGTAAGGAAACAGCCAGCAGTGCTTTCCAGAGCTAGAGGGTCTCCTACATTACTCACTGTGGGGCAGAACAGCAGTGACACCTCCAGACCCTCCCTGCACCCTTTGAGGCCCAGCAAACCCGGAGCAGCTGCACCCAAGGACACACAGACCAGAGTACATTGTTCAAGGCAGAGGCACACACACTCGCACGTTTGTGTGTTTGTAGATGTATATTGGTTGGACTTGCTGATCTTGGAAGTCTTTTCCAGCCTTAGTGATTCTAGGTTTCTATATTGATACAAAACTGGAAGAGGACAAAGAGAAAGGACAAGGACTGCCTGAGAAGAGGGTTTGGCTGGCAGTGCCACCATGATGTCTGACTTGGCCAGGAGCTGCTGCTGGTTGTAAGCCACAGGAGGCTGGAATCTACCATCATCATGTCTGTGTGATGCTGAATTCAGCAGCTTCTCAGCTGGTCATCATTCACTGACTGTTGTCAGTGCCGACAACAATTGGCTCACTGATCCCTGCTCAGGCTCTGAAAACTGCGTCCTGGGAGGACTCATCTCCCCAGACATGACTTGAAGTAGATACACCAGACTCAGGGTCACTCTGAGGTTCTCACTGGTATTTACAAGGCACAAACTCAGCTGTTGCAGCCAGATGGACACAAGAGCAAGATGCGAAGGGCTCAGTTTCCCAGCCCTGGAACACACCACCCTGCTCATTTAGCTGGGGTTTGTGGGGAACACTCATGATTACACAGGGGGAAGAAAAGCCCCACCGCACATGCAATTTCCTCCTTGTAAAGCTCAGGCAGGCTTTGAAATCTGAGGCCCCATAAAACGGCGTCTGGCCTGAGAAAGTGTCCTAGGATGCCCTTCGCAGCACGGGAATTGCACAGAGGGGTAGGTGTGTTTTCTCCCAGCCTCTTGTTTGATATGTTCAGTGGCAGGAACACCAGCTCCAGCATTCCCAGGTGGCATGGCAGATAGGGATGGGGCAGCTCTGCCCACACAGACCAACTGCAGGTCCTTCTGCAGCATCTTTGGTCAAGACCGTGATGAGGCTGGAGGAGGATGAGGTCCTGTCCCTCCTCGGCCAGCACAGGGAGGGCAGACCCAGAGAGAGACAACCCAATGGGGCAAAGACTGGGGAATTCCAGAGCCCACCAATTCCTGCTTAGCCAAGAGGATGTGTGCATCCCAACCCCATGGAGTTGCTTTATATGTGACTGCTGTGCAACTCAGATTCCATTTTAGCATACTCAGATTAGTATGCTTCTGTTCTGGGCTGGGAAATAAGGGCAGAGAGACAAACCTGCTCAGCTGTGGGATGCAATGAATCAGAGCTGAAAGTAAAACAGGACTGTGCCTTCTCTGACTGGCCTCTGCAGCTCCCAGTGCTGTTTGCCCCATCCTCTCCATTTCATGGAGCATGGCAGCTTCCGGGAACAGCAAACTGTTGGAAGCTTGGGGAACCCAAGCGGGGAGCAGAGACAGAAGCCAGGACAGGCAGGAAAACAAGATGGTCCAGGGAGAGAGCTCCTGGCAAAGGACAGAGCTCCTTCTTAAAAGAGGGGCTCCTCTCCCTCCTCCTCCTCCTCCTCTCTGGAAATGCCTCCCTTGCACGAAAGTCTGCAGTGGTGGTGAAAGGGAAGCCGAACACCACTGCCTCAACGGGCCAAACCATCTGATCCCTCAAAGGCAAGGACTCCTTCCAAGGCTCGTGCTTAAGCATCCCACATGCCCCAGGCATCCTCACCCCCCCGGCAGCCGTCCACCGTGGGTCTGATTCAAGGCAACGCACTGTAGTATCCACAGGCATGATGCTGGGCCTCCTGCGGGTTCCCAGGAGGAGGGGAAAGCATTTGGATGGGAGCACTGGCTCCTGGGAAGATTGTTTGCTTTTCTTTGTTCCACCCCCTTCCTTATACATCTCGTTTTTATTTTAAGAAATATTACCCCGGCAGAGCTGCTTTTGGTAAAGTCGTGCCACGAGGATCCAAACTATTTGAGCTGCTTTGCCTACAAAATGAGTAAGAGGTGGGGAGGAAAGGCTCCCCTGTTCCAGCAGCAGAGGCACCCGGCCGGCCCGCAGGTCCTGGCAGCTGGAGACACCTTTCAGCTGACAGTGCCCGCCTCTTCCTTGGCAGGGAAATGCCTGCCTAGGATTGCATCTCTGCTGCCAGGTGATTGGGGACCCAGGCTCACACTGTGCCAGAGGCAGCTTTTGCTCTCCCAGCACACTGGCTGGCAATAAGCAGCAGCTTAACGGGTTCAGGCACACAGCACGATCTGAAAAATCAGTGGAATTCTTGCATTAAACTTCATATATGTGGTATCATGCAATTCCTTGAAAGCTGGCTTGGGAGCTGATAACTATGCTGAACTTTGTTACAGGAGAGCAGGAGGATGCTTGTCTTTTTATAAGTCTTACACTTCTCCATTTGAGGCAGAGATTTTGGGTTAAAACACCAGATGGAGAGGGAAGGAGGTTCCCTCTCTATGCTGCCACCAACCCCCCTGCTAGAAGAGCTCATCTCCCCTTTTACCTGGACTCTGGTGGGCTGCAGCCGGTGATCCATTGTCTCAGCAGTGACATTTTTGGGCAGTATGACCGGGTCACTGGGAGGAATGATACAGGAAGGAATGCACACAGCACCTGTGGCAGGAGGGAGAGCCTTGAGGATCTTACCAGGAGCCAGGCATCAATGTCTTGTAGGGGGCCACCCCTGATGGTGGAGACAGATGTAGAGGGGACTCTTTTCCTCTCAGTCCAGGATAGAAATTCCTTCCCCACATCCTGAATTATCCAAAAGCCTACAGGAGTTGAACCCAATTCTCTTCTCCCAGATGAAAGGAAAACTGAACACAACCTAAGAGAAAGATTCCAACCTTGATGGCAGGACATGGGACCCAGCTTGAAAATAAGTCTGGCCTGGATGTTATATGATATTTGCTGACATATTAAGAAGCATCTTTCATAATTTTTCTACCACAGAGAACTCCCACTGCCTTCCTATGGCCCAGGAAGGAAAAAAACTGCAAAAATCACCTTGGAAAAACAGGTGGGATCCCAGCTCTGATCCTAGCCTCACATCAGGTCTGTCCTGAGCTTAACCTCAGTAGTCTCTGTCATTAGAAACTACTGAGTCTCTGTCATTAGAGACTACTGAGACATCCTCAGCTCGGTTTGACCAGACTGGGATGACTGGGGCATGTGCTTCAGAGTAATGCAGGCTGTGCTCAAGCACCCTGTCCAGCAGGGTGCTAGACCAGATGCAACAACCATGACTGAGTATAGCAGTTTTTCCTGAAAGCACAAAGCAACCAAGTCCCGCAGACAGAAATGGATGATGCGGTCCCTCATCTGGTGAAAGTGCCCTGTTACACTCAGTCACCACTGAAGCTTTTATGGCTTTTATCTAGGACTTGTCACATTAACCCTGCAAACAGCAACAGTAGTAGCAAGTGGAGAGACCTCAGGAAAGATGGAGGGCTACAGATCAGGAAAATGCGCAAAGAGCTGGGTTTTCCCTAAAGATAATTCCTGCTGCTTCTGAAAAGAGAGATGCTTAATGCTGGGGACAGCTTTAGATTTGGGTCTTGCCCAAGAGTGCAACCAGGATGAGCATAAGGCTAAAGCCACCCCTGGCTCTGTGTTCATAAAGATAATGGAAGAAAAAAAAGGGTATTTTTTTTTCTATTTAGTGGAGATTTGTACAGGAAATATCATTGTAGCTATCAACTCTCTGTTACAACTGAGGCAACATAAAGTAGTTTTCATCTGCCCTCACCTATGCCATACCCCTGCTCACACTTGTACTCCACGAGATTCAGCTCCGGGGGTGGTGGGCAGGTGCCCCGCAAGCTCTCACACAGCTTGAACTCCTCTGTCCACAATCCCTCCTTCGTGCAGACAATGGGAACCTGCAAAGCAGAGGGAGAGCAGCTGGCGTTATTCTCCTTGCCTAGCCACTGCTCCTCTCCAGGGGAGCAGTGTGCAAGGATACCCCTCCCACCAGCCACGTCCAGGGAAACGTTCCTCAAGGCAGCTGGGCTGCAGCTATCTGGTCCAGCCCGTGTGCACTGACCAGAAAGCCAATTGCTTCCCAGCTGCTGCTGGATCCCACCAGAGGGAATCAGTTACACTTCTTTTGACAAGACCCTTTCCAAGCATTGGTAAGATACCTGGGTGGAAGAGCTGGCAGGCAGCAGCCTCCATGCCCAGGGAAGCCCCTTGGTGAGCACAACTGCTGCAGCAAGCTTGCCCATCATCCCAAGTGAATGCTTTCACAGCAGCTCCCAAAACCTACTGGAAATCCCCTACTTTTGCTTTCTGACCCTTTTCATCCAAGATAAGCCAGCTTGCTTAGGACCACTGCTTTCCAGACAAGGTCCCCAGGGAGCAGGTGAGCATCCCCAGGCACTGGTGCACTTTGTGTCATGTATGGGGGCCAGCAAGACCAGCTTTTGGCTTGTAGAAGGTCTGGTCTTGGGTGGTAAAAGGGTATTTGGCCTTGGGGATGGGTCAAACTGCTGCAGGGCCCCTCTGCACAGCAGGGCACGGGGAGCCCTGCACTTTGCAGATGCTCTGAAACACAAGGTGTGGTCAATGTCTGCCTCCCCCCAGACACTCACCTGCTGTCCCTGCTGCTCGCAGTTGAGGACACACTGGCTGTCCAGCTTGAAGCCCTGGGTGCAGTTGTACATGCCCTCGAAGACAGGGGGTGGGGGCTTGCAAACCACGGGGACACAGTGTCCCTCTTCCCACTGCCCACTCTCCAGGCACTGGACCTTCAGGAACTTCCTGGGGAAACAGACACTGGACTGGCCTGCAGAGCCCCAAACACTGCAGCTTGGCTGCACCAGGCATCCCACAAATATCAGGAGCAGACCGAGGACATCTCCTGAAGCACAAATATATTCCACGTGTGCACACTTTCCCATACCATACAATCCCCCACCACGGGCACGTCTTTCAAAGGGACACCCCATGTTTAACCAGGACCTTTTCTTCTCCCTGGGGGGATTGCACTGATCTAGAAGCACTGGATGCATTTCCCTTGCACTTGCCACCCTGCTGCTCCCCACCTCTTGTGGTGCCCCTAAACCATTCCTCTCATAGTCCCTGCAGGTCCTGGTCTGCCTTGTCCCACTGCCAGTAGCTGCATACTTTGCTGGATGGAGTTTGCCTCCACCAGTAAATCCTCTGGCCTGTGCCCAGCTACTCCTGAGGCTCCTCTTTGTACTCCAGCCAAATCTGTCAATCCTGCTCTCGCCAAGGGGCTGCTGTGCTGCAGCAGACCGGTACCACCCTATGCTGCTAAAACAGCCCAGACACAAACTACTTGCCAAGAAAAGAAAGAAGTCCAGAAGCAGAGCCCACACACTTTCCAGTCTCCCATCCCTGGCAGCGATAGAGATGCCACATCTTTTACACAGAGGCATCAAAACTGGTGAGGCATCAGGCTGGCCAAGCACTACTCTCCAGCAGAGAACATCACTGCCCTGATGGGCTTTACCTGAGCCAAAGCTGATTGCTCTGTCCTTAATGAGACTTTTCCCCTCACTCCTGTCCTCCTTTACTAGACAGCACACTCCAGCTGCCTGACGCTGCCCTCTCCCACCACGGGTGCCAGCAGGCAGAGCTCCAGGTGCCACGTTAGGGAGTTTATAGCCTGCCACAGGTATGTGGAGG
Source organism: Tichodroma muraria (assembly GCA_013390105.1). Lineage (NCBI taxonomy): Eukaryota > Metazoa > Chordata > Aves > Passeriformes > Sittidae > Tichodroma > Tichodroma muraria. The sequence continues at coordinate 131,290 of WAAG01034907.1, forward strand.
GGGTCACCAGGGGTTAGAGAAACCCCTGGGAGGAGGCACTGAATTGCTCCTTGTTCTGAGAGGCAGCAGGCAGAGTGTGGGGCCACCCATGTGCCCCTTAACACCTGGTGCAGGGTCATGACATTGTGTGGGGCCACCCAGCTGTGCCTCCGCACAGGGTCACATAGGCAGGGAGAAGCAAGGGGACCCCATTTGCACCCTGCTGCCAGACCAGGGGTATTCCCTGTCAGATTTCTGCTGGGAGCTCCTGGATGAGACATTTTAGAGGTTTTTGCAGCGTTCTCATATTTTAAAATATTTGCAGCTCTTAGAGAGTCCCCTTCTCCCTTCAGAAATCAGGGATCTGTTTTTTTCTTAAGACTGTATAAAGGGGCAATGGGTTCCTGCCAAGGTGAATGCAGGCTCCAGCAGGTAACACGGAGGCAGGCAGGGTAGGGAATGGGACACAGCAAATCCACTGGGCACAGAGCTCTGCACAGATCTTCCCTCCATCCCACCTGAGAAGTGAGGCTGGCTGTGGGTGTGAGCACCTGAGCAGGGAGAGTTGCCACAAAGTCACCCCTACAAAGCAGCCTTAAACTAACTAAGGGAACTGCAGCTATGAAGAATTCCAGAAAGCTGGTGAGGCAGAGGGACTCTGGATTCCATTTAGGTGTCTGTGGTTTCAGTCCATTCCTCATTTAACTTTCTTGTTTGCCTGCCCTTTCCGTGAGGATGATAGTCACTGTCTTGCAAAGATGTCTCCATCAGACTCCGCCTTTTCCCAAATCTGACTGAAGGCTTTGCTCTGCCCAAGGTAAAAGGGTAAGCAAAGGCACATGCCAAGAAGTACTAATCCATGCTGGTTCTCCAGCTCCACAAGCAGCATTTCCCCCTTTCTTAGATGTCCTGGCTCACAGGGTGTGATCCAGCTGCAGGACTTGGAAGGGGTAAAGCACTGGGGGTTATGGAGATAGAAACAAACTAGTAGCGTGAAATCACTGCAACAGCAATACCTCAGGCACTGAGCAAACTCCTTCAAAGACCAGGAGCATCCCAGCCACACGTGACTTTTCACTGGCCACTGCACCTCCCTGTTGCTCTCCCAATCCTGGCAGAGGCCCTGTGCCCGGGAAGGCCTGGGGAGATGGGTCAAGCACAGGGAGGACACACTGCGGCAGCTGCAGTTTGCTCAGGTGCAGGCTGCGGTTTGCAGCCCCATCGTCCTCACAGGGGCTCCTCGTTTTGATGTGGTGCTGGAGTGACCCCAGAGGCAGCACCATGCATGGCCTCTCACACCTCTCCCCCAAACCTGCACCCCCCCAGACCACCTTGCTCTGGAGGCTCAACGCACTGCCAGCATCCGTCCAGGGACTTCAAACACAATTAGCCCAGGCTGACCCCGGGGTTGAGGGTGGAGTGTGGACCACTCACACATATATGAAATAAGCAGTTCATGTGGAAGCGTGGCAAAGGGGAGGGAGAAGCTTTAAAAAACCCACAAGCGTATACATAAATACATAAAACTTCATAGGAACTTGAAAATTCTAGACCCTCTCCCACCCCCCATCTTCTTCTGATCTGGGTTAGTGGCTTCCTAAGGATTAACAAGGAAGCCAGGAAAATTGGAGTTACCCTCCAGGCAAGCCTAATGGACAGAGAAGGCAAGGGAGATGTCTGAGGCCAGCAAGGTCTGGGAGGCGAAGGCACGAGCACTTGCCCGGCTCCAGGAGCTGAACGTGCAGAGCCTGGCAGGGATCCAACCATCTTCTGATGCAGCCAGCTTGGGGGGAGTGGGTTTACTGTGCAGGAATGGTGGCAAATGAACCTAAAGCCTCCTCTCCTATGGCAGGAGACTGACTGCTTCAAGAAGAATAGGGGGAAAGGAGAGAGGTTTTTCAGTAAATTGAAGGAAAGCTGCACCAGCATGTAGGACCCTCTGCTGCTGTACTCCTCCAGTCTGGACAACCCGGGCTGTAAATGCTCAGAGACCTTAGAGTTGGAAGTGACAGGAACCTGGCTGACAGCCTGGGTTTTCTTTAGAGGGCTCTTTGGATCCCACAGCTGTGCGTGTGTGCCTCTTATCTGGAAGGGGCGAGATACAGGCTGAGGCAGTAAGTGCTTTTGTGCCCACCACACATGGTGCCTTGGTGCCCTCCTAAACTGCAGTGCTCCTGGATTAGGCTGTCCTGCTTGCCCCACTGTGAACTTCGTTTTGTTTCCAGTCCCCAGTCTGCTAACTCCTTCCAGTCCCCATTTTCTCCTCCACATTCTCCCACCTTCTCTCCTTCTTCCATGGTCTCTGCTGTTTTCGAAAAGGGAGAGAAGGAAGAGGGACCAACATCTCCATGGAAGCTCATTGGGGACTGTGCTGGGCTCCCTTGATCTCTGGTCAAAATGCAGACTGAGACTTTCAAATCTGCCTAGAATACCAAAGTGGTTCTTTGCTTCATTCCCTTAAGCTAGCAGAAGGAGCTGAACCCCTCACAAAGGCAGCTTTGTGATCACCAAATCTCTCCAAGGAATCATCCCACAATGGGCAAACGAAACAAGTCCCCTGAAGGGTCTGACCTTTTATGTCCCCAAATTGATAGCATCCTCTCAACATTAGAGTGCTCCTCTAAAGGATCTCCTAGCTATTATCACACAATCATGGACTTGTTTTGGGTTGGAAGGGACCTTAAAGATCATCTTGTTCCAAACCCCCTGCCATGGACAGGGACACCTTCTACTAGACCAACTTTCTCCAAGCCCCATCCAACCTGATCTTGTCTATTCCTCTCAGAGATCTGCTTCAGATGGCACTTCATGCTGGAAACAACAGCAAGGAGCACTGTGGGGGCGATGCCCTTTCTCTCAAAGCATCTGACCCCTGACTTTCAGGCCAGCACTTTGCAATGCTACAGCTCTGGGTGATGCTGAACATTTCCCCTTGACACTTCATATCTTCATGTGATCCAGGTGTGTGGGTTGGTACTGCCATGGAACAGGTTCTGCCTAAATCCAGAAAGCTCCCATCACAAAGCACAAATGCATATGTTAAGTTGCCCTTGTTACCCTTCCTTTGGAATTAGAAGTGAAACAGCTTGGCAGCTGGAAGCCAGGTTGTTATGTAATCTCTCCAGGCTGGTAACAGATCTCCTTTAGGAAGAGTGAAAGAAGCTTTACCCTTCATGTCAGCATTGTCAGTCAGGTGAACCTGCCAGCAGGAAGGCAGCAACTTTCTGGCAGGATCTCGATTACACAATCAGTATTTCCTCAAGGATCCCTTGTTGACAAGCAATGATTTCTAAGGGCCTTTCCTCACCCAGGTTAATAGAAAAAAGTATCTCCAAGACAACTGATTTCTTCATCCCCTTTCTCTTCCACTTAAACTACCGGAAATGAATTTCAACTATGACCTCAGCCCCTTCTAAGCATCCTTACTGCTCCTGCAGTAAAATTCAACTAAAAAATAGAAGTGAGGTAATTGCATGAACATCTGTGTCCAGGATTATCTTCACTTGCACAGAGACAGCTGGATCCTAACCATGGTTCAGGCCTGCATAACGTGGGCAGCTCCACATGAGGACCAAATCTAGAGCTAGAAGAATAATTCAAAGGAAGCCTGATTATATTTCCAAAGCTGAGCTAGCTGGTGGGCATGAGGAATCTTCAGTGTCAGTCACAGATTATGCTTGACTTTTGTCCAAGTTATAGTACACATAGAGAGTCTTGCTTCCTTATCTACCTCAACACCTATATGGCACTAAATCCTTTAGCAAGGCTTGTGCTTGCTGTGTTGGTGGATGACAGGGAGACAACAGATCAAGAACTCAGTTTTCTGAACCTAAAGAGACAGCAGAAGACCCAAAAAACCTGATGTCCAAATCATCAGCTCAGACCCTACTTTCACACCAGCACATCAGGAAACTGCACCTCATGAGTGTTGGTTGCTTCCAGAACTCCCCACCACCTCACTTTCTCCAAAACTGGCATGATCAAAGATCAACCTCTCACTCTGGCAGCTCCCACCCTCTCCTTGCCAGGGCTTAGACACCAGAAGGATTTCCAACAATCCAGGAACTGACTTAATGGCTAAGAGCTGCTACACCATGCCAAGGGGTTTGTACTCGTGCTGAGTGTGCACCAAGAGCTCCTGATGAGATGGTACAATAACATTTCCAAGTCCAAGGAAAGGCTTTTGCTTGGGCTCAGCCACTCACGTAGGAGTTAATCTGCATGATAGGAAAGCAATACTATTTCTGGTTTGTATTCCACCATCAGAGATGTCTGATGAAATAGCAGCAGCGACAATTGCAAAGGGGAAAACGCGATGTCAACATGCATTGCTATGAAAACGTAAACTGCTTTGCATGATTTTTCTTGACTTGTCTCACAGGCTGTTCAGACCCATATGGAAGTTACACATCAGAGGAGCCTCGGGATCTCCCAGGGGTCATCATTTTTACCAGCAGTTGCTGCAGCAGGACCGAGGGGGCCTAACTTTGTAAGCTGAGTGGATCTGTTTGAATGCCCAGTGCCTGAAGCGCCACAGGCACAAAAGCTGCTCTAGAGTTTGCAAAGCAGTCCATGTGATCACTGCCATAATCACCATTTGCTTAGCTCCCTTTGGCCCAAGAAATGCTCCTAACACTGTGAAAAGCTGTTTACAGAAACCACTTCCTTCATTACAAGGCAAGAAATTTGGCAGCTGCTTCCCACTGCACAACAACTCTACCCCAGAGCAAAGAAGAGATGAAGTCTGCATCCAATTAAAACTGGAAGGGGGCATTAAACAATTAACACATAATTACCTGATTTGGTCTAGAATCAAGACTCTGGGGAGGACCCAGCCAGTGCCAGGGAATCTTTAGTGACCAAACCCAATGGGGTCTTTGGCTGGAGGCATCACAGACAAAACGCTGCTTCACCCCCCAGCGTTGCGATATTGGCTGAGAGCAGAGTTAGTGAACCACCAGGAATTTCTCCCCCAAGCATCAGGAAAAATCTTCTCCCATTGAAATGCCAATGCTAGAGATTAAATTTAGCCAAGAGGCACAGCGGGTGAGATGTTAACCCTGACAGAAGGCAGCCGATTCATTCTTACAGTGCCTCTGCTCTATGTTTTATCGCTTTTAGGAAAGACAGAAACTCCAGGAATCTGACAACATCTTGTAAATGTCTAATTACCTGGAAGTCTGCAAACACTTAATTCGGTGCTTAGCTTTCACAGAGTGACAAATACGTTGAGGTGCACAGGAAGATCTGCTTGTTTCAGGTTAAAGTACTTAACACACTCGTGTGTGCAACAGCAGCTTGTTCTCACTGGGTTCACCTAGACCAGGGAATGCCTCTTGTATTTCAAGAAATTTGTGTGATCAGAGCAAGCTTCTCTGCCATCTACCTATCAAGCCAAGTCTTCAAGACTGGCATTGTCCTATCGCCTCTGCTCCTCATGCACACTGGGAGAAGGAAGAAATGGTGATAACAGACCTGCCACAGACTTACTTCTTAGGCTTGTCTGCTGTGTTCTCAGCCACGTGGTATCCAGGCTTGCACTTGTAGCGACAGACTGAGCCCACATCGTGGTTCCCCTGCAGGCACCGAGGCACCAGAAGCTTGGCATTGGCCACGGCGGGAGGCACGTCACACTCCAGCTTGCAGTAGGCTTCAGGCAGGGACCAGAGACCATCCTCCAGGCAGGTGAGCCACTGGTTTGTTCCTGATCCCAAAAGAGAAACAGCATGTGGGCTTACAGCTGAGCCAGTAATGGAGTCCTGCCAAGGGGAGCTCAGAGCAACCAGCAGAAGTTATCTTGTTAGAGTAGATACTGATACAAAGGGGGCAACAAACATGGACCCCCATGGACAACCATGAACTCCACAGCCTGCTTGGTCAGGCTGTAGCAGAAAATACTTGAATGCAGACAAAAGTATGGCAGGATCAACTTCTAGAGGCTGGAGAAAGGATCTTGGTTCTGCAAATTCCCCAAATCTTTCCCTTAAACTTGTCGTCTTTCATGGTGCCTCAGGATAGCCAGGGGCCTCTGTAAGACAGCTCTCTGTCTTATTCAGTTCAGCACAGCTTCATTCTCCCCAAGGGCTTTTTGCAGCTTGTCCTTACCTATGCTGATCAAGCTGTCATACCCTACTCCAGATGCAGTGCAGGACCATAGAATCATGGAATGGTTTGGGCTGGAAAGGACCTTTAAAGGCCATATAGTCCAACCTCCCTTTGCCATGGGCAGGGACATCTTCCACCAGGTCAGGTAGCCCAGAACCCTGCCCCCAACCTGGTTTTCAATGTTTTCAGAGATGACGAATCCACCACCTCTCCTGGCAAACTCAGAGTCAGGAGGATGGAAAATACCACAAGGACAGATGTGGGAGGCTTCACTGGTGTGACTGAGAATTCAAACCACCTATCATTAGAGGTCTGCGTTGAGTATTACAGCCCAGATCTCTGTTGTCCCTGATAGACCCAGCTAAATGGGTGGCCAAAACTGCACAGCTCTGGATGCCTGCAGGAAGGCCCCAGGACTACATCACCTACATTGTGTGGATGATGGATAGTTCATTGGGAACTGATGAGCAAGAAAAAAAAAGCTGGACTGCAGTGAATGGGACTCTTCCTAGTGAGAGGTTTGGATCAGTATGTTTGTGGTGCAGCCAGGCTGCTCTACAGTTCCTTCAGACATCACTTTCTTTTCACAGAAACACTTTTGGGCCAGAGACAAGATCACATCTCTACTCAGCAACTGTGTTCCTGATGGGTCAAGGCTGCCAGGAGTTGTCTCCCCTCTCCAAGTGCCACATAGCCATGTCATCCTTTCCTTGCCTACTCTCAGCATTTATTAGCATCGACAGCTTGCTTGTGATGATGCAAGTTCTTTGGGGTATATAATGCTTCTGAATAAGCATGGAGCATGTCCCTGCCTCAGTGGCTCAGTTGTGTCAGCTGGACTCTAAGAGTTTACCCACATGGCTTGGCAGCCTTGGCCAAGTGCCTCCAGTCATCATGCTGGAAGTCACCCAGGGGCCCATGGACGCCTTCCCACTGAGGGAGCCCATGGCAAACCTCCCAGTGACTGCAGCAGGACCAAGAGGCAGCTGTGAGCGAAAGATCAGATTAAAGTTCTGCCCTTGGTTGACCAACCCAAGACAATGGGCATCAGTTCGTGCAGAATTTGTGTTGCTGAGAAGACGTTTGCATGCTATCCAGTGATCAGCTCACTCTGGGGATCTGCCACCATCCTCCCTGGCATGAAATGGGACCTTGATTCTCTGCAGTTTTTGCTCCTTAGATTTAACTTAAAAAAAAAAAAAAAAAAGAAGTAAACAATTCTTGTACATTTCAGCTACAAATGTCTCCATAAAATAGGGCACCCATTAAAATGATTTGTTGTATGTGATTTTTCAGAGCAAAGGCACTGGTGGAAATTCACAAAGCCCCAATGCTTGAAGCTGTCAAGGCAATTACCCCTGAAATCCCATCCAGCTCAGCCCTTGCATAGACAGAACAGTAGCTCTCTTTCACTGACTTGGCTTAAAAAATTCCTGCGGCTACCGATGGAGTCGGCAGAATGAAGGCCAGGCCATGGTGTGTCTGGGTGGTGAACATCTCCCAGACTGCTCTACAGCTGTGGGCATCAGTCTCTACGGCTTTGTATAGCCCCAGCCCCTCCTGAACCACAGGCTCTCCCACAGCCACCAGGCACAGAGCCACTTCTGGCTCTCTGAAGTCCTCTCTGTCTGCCTGCGTGTTTCTCCATCACCGTAACACCAGAGGCTGGACCAGTCATCTGGAGAGGACATCACTACACCCTGAGGTGGATAGATAAGGGCTGCCTGCCAGGGGATGGGAGTCAGAGGGAATTGTGTCAACCCACACTAGGGTGTCTCCGCTCCAGGGGGAGGGACACCCATCAGTTCAGGAAGTATCTCAAGAGCCCATCCAGCTGGCAAATCCAGGATAAGTGAGAAATTCTAAGTTTTGAATTGCTTGGGACAGGCATGGAAAGGCAGTATCATAAAGGGTGGTTAAATGTCGTGACACTCCAGACCATACCTTGAAGCTTGGCTGGGGGGATGCAGGAGAAGGAGCATCTCTGCAGGTAGGTGGTCCCCACAGGGCAGGAGAACTCAGCATAGTACACGTGGGACTGGTCAGGGACATGGCAGTCAACAGGGTCACAAGTCACAGATCTGTCCCACTGTCCGGAACTGCACGTCAGCACCACCTCCTGCTGCAGAAAAAACAAAGCTCCATCAGACTCCTGAAGAGAGCTTTGATCTACAGGTGTGCCACCACAGCAGAAAGGTCTGACCCAGGTTTCAGGATGAGGAAGCTCTCCAACATTTTTCCTCCCCCACTATGTCCTTTCTCCCCACTCTGGACAACGGATCACGAAGCCCTGACCTCTTCACAGGGAGACATGTGGGGTGTGAGAGCAGCAAACGTGCCTTGGGGTAACAATCCAGCCACTGTGCATGTTACATTGTCTGGGTGGTACCAGTTCACATCAAGGAAAAAAGGAAAGTCCCTTCAAGATTCATTGAAACTTCTTGTGCTAAGCTATTCCCAGCTCTATGTGCTGCAATTTCCTCCCCTAAAAGATCAAGTCTTACTTCAACTGTTGTCAGAGAGCTCTTCTGTTTATTGTTTTTTCCCTAAATGTACCAATTCCCTCATGCCCACAAACCCCATTGAAATCATATAACCTCATTTACAAATCCTGATTATACAGCCACTCTTAAAAAACCAAAAAAAATCAAAAACCACCATGGTCCCACCACTAAATATGGCCCACATGTGCTACAGACTTCATCGAAATCGAGTGGTGGATGATGAGCAGCCTGGTTTAGTGGAAGGTGTTCCTAGCCACAACAGGGGGGTTGGATTGACTGAACTTTTAAAGGTCCCTTCCAACCCCAATTGTTCTATGATTTCCATTCCCAAACTGCTAACCCCAGCCCAGCAGCCCTCAGCCAGGGGTTGCAGACCAAAATTCCTGATGTCTCTTCACTGGCTAAGTACAGTCACACTGCTGGTACAGCTGAACACGTCACCTATCCTCCCAAACAGTACATTTTGATTGAACCTGGATGTGGTGGGTATGAAGGACAAATTTGAGTCTGGCCCTCCCAAGAGTGCAGCAGGATCATAGTGGAGCTGAACTAGGTGTAGAGGATGCTCAGGGGAAGAGCTGTGGGCATTTCCCTAAATAGGGTTACAAGGCAGACATCACTGGAGGGCTCAGGGCAAGGTACTTGCAAGCTGCCCTTTGCTGTGACAGCCTCTTGATAAAGATCTGTTCAGAAGTTTCCCATCTCACTGCCAAACACAGGAAAACTGTCACCCCAGGAAGACTTATTTTGTGTGGTTTCATTACGGGAACATTTTGTTTTCCCTGGGCATGCCTTGGCCTACAGACCCAGTGGCCATGTAATTAACAACCTCCCAGTGCTGAGCAGTGCATCTCCAGCTGCCCTACTGTACTTCCCAGTGCCACCTCTCCTCTGGCCAACACTGCAGCATGAGAAACCTGCCTGCCAGGTGTCACAAGCAGATCTCCAGGGAGAGGAAATGTCACCCTGCTGACATGGCCCAACTCACTTCCATCTGTCTGTCTGCCCCAAGCGAGTTCATGCTCTCACTCAATCTGGCATGTAGACCAGCTCAGCCCCAGAGACTCCTGTTCCCCCTCCAGAAACAGCCTAAGGACAGGACACTGTGTGCCTATACCCCTGCCAAGGTGACTGCTTGGACCAAGGCAGTCCAGTTCCCAAGGACACATCATCCCAGGTCTCCTCAGTCAACCGTTAAGAGCTGTGCTGGCTCATAGCTTTTATGAGGTAACCCCCAAAGCTCTGGAAAGTGGGGCAAACTCTTTCACAGTGACCTCTATGCCATTATTGCAACACAACACAAAGGAAGAAAAGCTCTCCATGCTCTCAGCTGCCTCTAAATATAGTTGCTCTGCAATGACTTCATTTTTTCCTGAGCCACTAACTTCAGCTTTAAGAGAGAAAACATCCCAGGGATGTTTAGCCCTTCTGGAGAGCAGAAATATCTACCTCTCCCTCTGCTGGAGTGCATCACCTTGACTTGGGACATGCCCTGCAGCAGCTTTCAGCCTGGCAGAGCTGTGCTCTGCACACAACACTGGACTGGGAGAATTAGGACTGCAGCAAGGGAGAGGGAGGGATCTCCAGAGCAGAAACACCAGCCACGAGCACAGGGGTCCAGCACTGGAACTTCACGGAGCTGGGATGTGCTGAGAGAGCAGCAAGAAGGTTGGGGCTGGAGGAACAAAGTGCTCTCCAACCACCTCAGGGTGGTTAAATTATTTTATCTAGGTCTTGGTCCCATGGGCCATCCTGAGGCCCACTCACCTCCACGGAGCCCAGCCTCTTCCCACCACTGGAGCGGAGGATAAAGCCCTTTTCACAGGAAACAGTGCACGTCATGTGCCTTGGGCCATTGGAGCTACAGTTGAGGGTGGCAGCATGAGCAAGCAGTGGCTGCGTGCAGGTTCCCGATCCCACGCAGGCACCGTGGACACAGCTGTGGAGGAGAACAGAGAAGGGATCAACTAGGGCGTCCCAGGACTGCTTCAGCAAGGAAGGGCTCTCTCCAGGTGGCACTTGCATGGAATGAATGCTCAGCAGGTCACAGATGCCTAGAGATGCACACCTATCCCTCGCAGCTCCAGCTTCTTCCAGGCTTGAAGTCTCCTGCCAATGGTGTCAGGAGAGTACTTTATCCCAGCCCTATCTTAGCTGGACTCCATCCCAACCCCAGCCCAAACCTTCCCATCAAACACCACCGTGTTCTTTCAGGCTGATGAAAGGAGGCACAGCTCAACAATATTCCAAAATCCGTTCTGCCTGCGCACAGGCACAGAGTGTGCACAGAATTAGGCAAAAAAGGCAGGTGGACCAAGAGGACAAAAGGGAGGTGACTAGGAAAGGGGAGGCAGAAGGTATGTCTTTGTATAACTTTTGAATCAGATATTTTAAACTCTGTATAGGACACCAGAGAACCCACAGATGATTCTCCGACTGCAAGGAAAGGTTTAGCTAAGAGGAAACCTCCACAGATATTAGGGAATCATCCATGAGATGTTCTTCAGATCCTGTGCAGTCCCCTTTCATATCCATACAGCTACACCACAGACTGAGTCGGAAGGCAGAAGCTGGATATACAACTGCCTCCTCAACCCCACTCCTGTCGCCTTCCTCCTCTGCTCCGATGGTCTTCAGCACCTCTGCTCTTCCCACAGGCCAACACAGTACTCCGAGCCTGTGCATGCTGATGCCAGACTCTTTGGGATCAAGATCATCTCATCACATACCTGTCTAGCTCCATAGCCTCAACTGTGGCCATCAAGGTGAGATGTAGCTAAAGGGAGGAATAACCTTCCCCTCAGCACCACTGCAAGTTACAAGAGGTTGCAGAAGAGTTTGAAAGGCATCACCCATACCTCCTCCTCCCCCCCACTGCAGCAGCTTCCCACTGAGGAGCAGGCATTAAGCACTGATTATCTAAGCATCACAATTCCATAATGAGAACCAGTGTTGGTCAAAGGGTTATGGTCTCCATCAGTGAAATGCAGCCAGTCAATTAATTAACTGGGATGAAACTGGGACAAGACATAGGGCAACACAACTGCCCCCACGCCCTGGTTGTCCATCAGTCTGGCTTTATCTGCTACCAAGTCACATAGGTGCAACGCCTGATCTCAGCCCTCCTCAGTCAGGGACAGAGGTGCTGCAGCTTCAGGCAGTAAGTGGGCAGAGAAGGGAGGGAGCTGTGCCTGAATGCCTCGCTCTCATCTGCTCCCTGCTTGGCACAGGGCTGCTGGCCATTTTCAGGCACTGCCTTTCCCCCAGCGAGGCAGAGGCCTCTGCCGCTTGCCTTTACTCAACGTTTCCAGCCAAGGATGCACAGAGCTGGAAATACCACAAAAGACACACACACAAAAAAACCCCTACACAAAACAAAACAAAAAAAAAACCAACAAACCCCAAAAAGCCCAAAATCAGTGCCGACACAGACATTAAGGGAATGCAATGTGCTGTTGACTCTGGACGAGTCTACCGAGCCAAAGGCATGGTAGAAACCTGCAGGCCACAGCCCTGAAAGAGCCGGTGGGCACAGGAGGGGACCACAAAGGAGAGCAAGAAGAAAGGGGCTGTTTTTTCAATGCAGACCTGTTTATGAAGTGAGAAACGGTTTCAGGGCAGCTGCTGCAAATTCTTTCACTAGCTTATATTTCCATTTGCTTCCTTTTTAAAGAATTTGTTTTATGAGTGCAGCATTTGTCAGGTCATTAGCTTCTGAGGGCATCTGTTACCAATTCTAGCCCTCTCCCCTCCCCTTCTCTGGGAAGTTGCTCTGCTCCCTGCCTGTGCCCCCAGCTCATACTTGCTCCTGTCCCCAGTTCCACCACCCAGTGATGGAGCCACTGTCCTGAACTTCCTTGTGTGTTTGCCTCTGGACACACACATCCTCTTTCCAGCCTTGCTTCTGCATTCCACCCCCTTCCTCACCAGTCGTGGGTACAACACAGAGATGCACTTTTCCACTAGACCAGGCTGCTCCAAGCCCCCTCCAAATTGGCCTGGAACACTTCAAGGAATGGGGCAGCCACAGCTTCTCTGGGCAGCCTGTGCCAGGGCCTCCCCACCCTCACAGCCGATGGTCAGGGTGTTGAGCCTTGGAGCACGTGCCAACTGTGGCACTGGTCGGAGGCTGTGCTGTGGCACCCTCCAGATGCACCCAGGCCAAGTGCTTGGCTGGGGCAGCTCTCCTGGTGCTGATGGAGAGACAGCACATTGTCTGGAGCAGCCTTGGCAGCTGGGACAATGCTGTTATTAAGTAACGATTAAATGAAGCGCTAATCCTTTTGAGTGCTACCAGTGACATTTTGGTTTTCCATCAGTTCAGAGATGTAACCAGCAACGTAGTAGAAAGGAGATCAAGATACCAGCAAGTTTCTTATGTGTTATAAATACAGAATGTTATATAGGATAGTGATGCATAAGAGATTGATGATTACAGATTATATCAACAAAACATTTTTAGGTACATTATGTATATATACTCATGCACGTGTTCTGTGTGTGCATGTAGATATATTTCAGAAATAATAGAAAAGTTTGGGTTAGAATAATTACCTTTCTCTTTGTCCCCAAAGATGACTAACTTAGCACTGTTTTCTCTGTGATTTGCACCACCCCTAATCCTACAAATACCCTCTAGATTTTATTTTGGGAATGATCTGAGACCGATCAGCTCAAGTTCTGAGAAGCTGTGCTCATCTTACACCTTGCTTTGCAGTCTGGTGCTGCTATTCCAGACCTGAAGAGGAGCTCACATCACTGAAAGCTGTCTGATTTTCTCAAATATATCAATAATCTCAAAAAATGTATATCAACCCTACCAACAAACATTGCCTTGATTGCTTCCTTTATCAGCATAATTTCTGCTATCACTGCTGTACTTAGGGCTAGGACACTTTTGAGCCTGATGGTGAACAAGTGCAGGTCAAAAGAGAAAAAAGCCCTGTGACCTGGCCCCATCACGATCCACATGCTATGCCAGGGCTCGGGTAAAGTGATGGAATAAATCACAGCTCCCAGACTCTGGAACACCCTAACAAAGGCTGGACAAGGAAATGGTGCAGTTAGCCCAGTTCTGATCTCAGCATGAAGGAGCTCTTTCTGCTTTTGATGATAAATGAAATTCCTGTATCACAGCTGCAAACTCCTGACTTCTGCCCATTTCTGATTCAGGCCATATAAGATGCGGGACAAGCCAATATTTTTTTTACTTTTTTTCTGCCTGAGACATCAAAAAAAAAAATATTTCCACTTCTATCCCAGCATCTTTTGAAGCTCAAACTAATGATTTGTCAACAACATTTTTACAAAATACCAAGGTTTTTCTCCTAACTTATTTCATGTCAGCACAAGCCTGCACGATGCTCTGGGCTCACCAAGTCCCATAACTCATACATCAAAGAAAATTTCAGGTCTGGAAATCTGTGAAATTCTGCCTAGTGATGGCCCTAACTGCTCCAGAACAGTAATAGCTTTGTTCTGAAATGGGAACAGTTCTATAAACTAGAGTAGAACTTTTCCTTTGGGATCCTTCATCCTTCTAGAATAGAAGCAGGCAGCCACTACCAGCAATAGAGCATGTTAAGCCACTGGTGGCAAAGCTAGTATGGTAACACTGCTTTGTTGTGACAAATCCCAAATTCTGAAAAGCTGAAATTTCATGTTTTACAGCAATTACTTAATGCAACACAGAAAATACTGATGGATTTACCCACATCAGACTAAGCCAAGTCAAATGTGGTGCAGCTGCCTAAAGTATAATAAATCATCTATACATTGCTGTCTACTCAAGCTTTCAACCCCAAGATTGCTGCTGAAACATCCCTTATCATCAAGCTCCAGCTCTTAACAGCAGAAACTTACAAGTTCTTGTCATGGTGCAAATTTTTGGGAGAGGGGTTATAGGAGATGTTGACAGAAAAGTAAAGGCTTCGGCCAAATCTCCTGAAGTTAAAAGTCATCACTGCACATACTCTGGTGGAGTCTGGATTGTAACACTCAACATCAGTGAGATAAAAGGTGTTTACCCCAAATGCGGTCTAGCAGAAGAGAATAGCTAGGAAATGAGAAAAGGTGTTTTGGAAATACTTGGGAATGTCTCCCTTCAGGCATGTTTCCCATGAAGGTGAAAGGTCTCACTTTTCCAGTAAATCTGATGGCAACCATCCTTGTGGGAGCAGGCTGCATGTACAGACCCAACGGTGGTGATGCTTCTTGATTACAATCTGCACTGAGGTTGCCATCTCAAGGAAAGGTGTTTGCTTCTGTACGCGACTCCAAAAGAAACTTGGCAAAAAATAACATCCCTGTGAGTCATCTTCTGTCATCTGCCTCAGAGACAGAGGAAAGGCACCAGTAAGACATCAAATGACCTGACCTCCACAGCCATACGAAAAGAAAAAAGAAGCAAGAGCACATAATGTGTTTCCAGACAGTTCCTTCCCATGTTTTTTTGTTGTTGTTCGCTACACCAAAATAGTTGTGGAGAGGCACAGAAAATGAGGTTGAATGGGATGTCAGGTTTGGTTTAGTCACCTTCCCAACCCAAGCCAGGACAGTCCGTACCCAAAAAACATCTTTATCCACATCCAATCTCCACAGGACCACACTCTAACTCATTTTCTCATCTTGTCCAGAGGAATTAATTTTTGAGCTACATCCACCACCATGAAAGACATAAAAATAGCTGAGGGATTTCAAAAGTTAGCTGCAAGCAGAAGCCATAGCTGGGCTGCAAGACTTATGCTGTAAGATTTAAGGAGGAGCTAGTGAGAGAATCTGACGGCTCTATACAGACACAGACACAGAAAAGTTGTCTGCTGGCAGGAGGCATTCAGACCTTTCTGACAAGGATGGAGCAAAAGCAACAACTTTAATCTTGAAATCAGAGGCACCTTCTCAGCAGAGGTGGTTACAGGATATGACAATAGCTCAGCAGGGGAGATGGATTCATCACCTCCTGCAGCTTGTGACAGGAGATAAGAGAACCTTCTGAAGGATGCATTTAATCCAGCCCCTGTAAAAATCCCTGTGCCTGTGTATGACATCAGGAAGAACAGGGCAGAATGGGGGAGACTGGCTGTACCAGAAAACTGAGGTCTCTGCTGGCAAACCTGGAGTCTCTTAGTGCTTTCTCCCTTCTTCACTGGACATGGGAACTCACACTCCTTCGATGTGTTGGGGGTCAGCTCAGCTTGGAAAAAGTGCATCAGACTGGGTGGCCCTTTCCATGAGGTGACACCAAGCATCCTGATTGAAAGCTGCTCGGTTACTGTGTTTGACTCAAGACCAAATTGGTGGAAAACTTGTGCTGGGAGATATTTTTTCCCCTAGGTGAGACTGGCTAGTCTCAGGGAAAGGCAGAGTATCACCAAAAAAGAGCATCTATAGAGTACCAGTCCCAAGCAGCCTATTAGGCTGCAGAGCAAATGAGATGGGACAGTCCAAGAAATGGTGTCTGGCACTCCAAGGGCTACCCCTGACACCTTCCAGCTGGACATTAATTTAAATTAAAATTAATAACACATTCTACAGCACAGTCTTGGCCACCATTGCCCATCAGCCAGTCAGGGACCCACAAGAGAAGTGCCAGAGGTCAACAGGCTTTGACACTGGAGCAGAAGCACCTCTAGGGGTCTCAAAGGTAGAGGTGAGCCCATTCCCCAGGAAAGGTGGTCATCAGGACCCTGAAACACAGAATTGTTTAGGCTGGAGAAGCCCTGTAAACTTAAGTCCAACCATTAACCCAGCAGTGCCAAGGCCACCACCAACCCATGTCTGCAAGTGCCACGTTTACATGTGTTTTAAATCCCTCCAGAGATGGGGACTCCATCCACGGTGAACCCTAAGCCAGAGGTGAAGAATCAGGATTTCACAGTACCTTCCAAGCCAAACTATTCTACATTTCTGTGAAATAAGACACCAGCATGTCTACCCAGGGCGCCCATAAATCTTCATGCCATCACACATACAGCTCATAAATTGACCCTGCATAAATTTGGTGCCTGGAAGAAAGAAAACAAACCAAACAAAACCTGTTTGGGAAACAGCTCTCTCTGGTGAATAAAGTTTATCAATTGAAAATACGTAAACAACTCCCTCCTGCATCTGATTTCCTCTCCCTCACATCCATTTTCCATACTAAAGGAATCCAAACCAGACTCCCCTTGATGCCTTACACCCACTTTTGGGGAAGCAGAGGAGGGCTTTCACACAGGGAACACAAAGCAGATTGCCTTTTATAGCACCTTTCCTGTTCACCCACCCAGGCATTTCCCAGCATATGTGAACATAAAATAAAACACACTAAAAATAAAAGCAAGCTAAAAATAAACATAACAGTGGAAATGAAAAATGTTCCCCTGGTTCAGTGTATAGCCTGTACCAAGTTAAACAGGAGGGACTGTGGCTCAGTTTAAAAGTGCAAAGAAAAGGACAAAAGCCGCGAGACTTTGGGTCTCCTGGGTGGAAATGTGTTAAAAGTCTGATTTCTGCTTGACCTCATAAGGTTGCGATTGGGAGCAGAAGGCACAGACAACCCCTGATCTGCTGGCAGAGACAGCAGAGAGGGGTTCCTGGTGATGGCAGTGAGGACACTGCACTGCTTTGGTCTGCAAGTGCTCTGCCAACCTTGAGCAGGTTCAAAAGCCGAAGGCAACACTTTCTTCAAAACAAGCACGTACTTCTCTGGGGTCAAACACCTCTTGCATCCTGACCTGGAGAAAGCTGCATTTCATCAGCATAAACATAATCTCTATGTTTTCCCCAGCCTGCAAAGCACTGTGAGATCCTTCAAGATGAAAGATGCTACAGAAATACCAACCTGTCACGTATTTATTATTTTGGCAACGAGCATTTCTGGGCTGAAGGCAGGAAACCTCATTTCTTTGTTGCTTTTGTTACTGTCCTTTCTCAGGTTATTTTAGGAAAGCCCTCACACACACGTACTGCGTACATGAGGCTGGGTGCGTGCAAACGGTCAGTTCCACTCTCTACAGGAGGAACATGGATGTTCTGTGGTCTTTTACAGTCAAATGCCTCTCAGCCACTGAAAATTTTCTATTCCTGGATTTTTATAGGGGTTTTCTCCCCCTGCCCACCACAAGAGTCCACCCACCTTACATGAAATGAATTATTAACTTTGAAAAATACTGCAACACATTACTTTTGGAGATAGAACAGATTTTAAAATATAATAAAGGGGGAATACTCGAATATTTCCTGACTTAACAGAGGAAGATCTTTTATTACTAGTGTGGCTACTCGAGGCTGTAAGCCTAACCCCCCACCCCAAATATTCAAGACTTTAATTCTGAAGATCAATACTTTAAATAGAATTTTCTACTCTGAAAACTCTGGGAATCTGATTTACTTTGAGTATGTGCTAAGGGCACACACATATCCTGCAATTCAGCATATTGCTGCAAAGTCAAGGCCATGGGGAGCCCATGGAAGGGCAACAAGAGGAAGAGAAGACATGAGGATCTTGCTGTGCCCCAGAAAAGGGACACAGCTTAGTGTGCCTTGTCAATAAGGGTATTGGCTTGTGCTTCAGCTATAGAGACTTCTATGAGGAAAACATCTATTTTCCTCTTTATTTGCCCCTATACCGGCATCTCCTTACCCCCAGCCAGTGCTCAGCTGTGTCCAGTGAGTCTTTTCCTCCTTGCAGTCACTTCCCATGGGAAGGGGGAAGCTCTCAAGCAACGAGAATGCAAGATTATTTTGAGGGATGAGAAAATGTAATTGAAAACCCACATCAGTTGGCCGGGGTCTTAGAAGCATGTGGGTACATTGCTGCAGCAGCTACCAGGAGGAAACACGCTACATTTCAGGTGAACACTGATCTTTTAATGTAAGGCTGAGAAATTCATATACTGACTCACTAAGATTTATGTTTCTGTATAAATCACACATGCACTTAAAAAAAAAAAAAAAAAAAAAAAGTTAAATGCAACTTGAGGATATTCATGGCTTCCAGAACTCTACATAAATCAATTGTACCACAATCCCACAGGCTTTAAGACAAACACATGCACATACTCATTTGTTATCAGGGATGTTCACCCATCCAGGCCATCAACAGTAGGAACATGACAAGAACAGCAACGAGATGACCCTAGACAAAGCCCTTCTGTGCTCAAGAACCCCAAAGCTCCAGCAAAGCTCAACTCAAAAATCAGTGTTCCCAGTGGTGTGAGTAACTGGCTGAACTGGAGCCCCGGATCACCACATGTGTGTAACTTCAGAGAGCTTGGGATCCGAAAGCAAAGCCAGACTTGGGAGATTTAAAGTGCTGAGGCCACTGTTGGCATTATCACCACGTTCAACAGGGCACTGTGAGACTCGGTGAGGGTCCTGGATAGACCAGGAGTGAGAACAGGGAGGATGAGGAGAGCTTCATCCCCACCTTCCGCAGCACGGGGAAGACTGGAATGGCTGGAGATGGAGCTTGTAAAGTATGCACTGAAGAAGCCAATTCTTCAGCTTTAGCAAAACTCCCAGTGATAACTTGTCAGCCATTTTAAACTTCTCTTGGTTTTCCCACCAGGAACCAGCCCTTTAGCGCAGTTTTGTACAGATGCAGAGGCCATGCACAAAATCTGGTTTCTGCCTTCCCGTTCTCCCCAGCAAGATAAGCAAATCAAGACTCATTACAGCAGATCTTCCAACAATACCTCAAAAAGCCATCTGAAGATAGTCACAAAGCACTGAGTGAGAAGACAAAACCTCCAGAATTCAAACACAAATTCCCAGAGGAGAGCAGTAACCCTGGGTGGCTGCCCTGGGGAGACCATCCATACCTGTAGCACTGATGGCCGCACCCCTCCCTGTGCTGCAGGAGGCAGGTGGTGAGGGGGTCAGAGGAGCCAGGCTGAGCCAAGGTCCGCAAGGCCACAGCTGCAATCCCCACAAACGGAGAGGAGAAGTTGAAAAGCACCGAAGCAACCTGGGGGGATGGGTCCTCCTGGCTGTGGGTCACATTGATGATGAGGGGGTTGTACTGACACGACAGCTCGTACATCCCTGCGACACAAGGCAAAGAAAGAAGTGACTAGCCCAGCTCCAGGGATTTGCTTTTGGTTTACATCTGCTCCCTCCACGTGCCAACAGACCAGCTTGGAAGGCAGAAGCTCCTGCAAGGGAGGGCAGGGGACAGCAGTGAGAGATCACAGCCCTGGTGGTGGCTCCGTCTGTCCCCGTTGATGTCACAGCCCACAGGTTGCTCACCCAAGGAGCGGTTCTGTCCACCCGTGTCAGTCAGCTGGACGGCAACCACCGGCTTGTGCTGCTGGCTTGGGACAGTGCCAGAGGAGGCCAGGAAGAGCAGGAGAGAGGTGGGCACTGCAGGTCTCTCAAAGCAAACCTAGGAAAGAGGGCAGGAGACACTCTGAGAGCAGGCACACCAAATACAGCTTCTCAGAGCCCATGCAGGCAAAAGAGAGAAAGAGGGAGCAGTAGGACAGCAGGAGCAGGCATAAGGGGTCAGAGACCTTGCAGGGCTGCAAATGGGTGTGAAGATGGGGAGGAGGGGAACGGGAAGAAAGGGAGCCAAAACAGTCCTTTCCCTCTGAATTTCCTTTCTTCCTTTTACTAGCCTTCTCCTCACATATTCAGTCCCACCCTGACACAAATTTACAGCATCTTCACCGCATCCACATTTGTTGCTCTTTAAGTTGAGCAAGACCTGGATAACCTCTTTCCTGCCGCCCCTTTACCAGGCTCGGACTCCCACCCCACACAGAGCTGGCCAGGCAAGTGAGGCACCCAGAAAAAACAGCTACCAGCCTTGCCATCAAAATATTTCCAATAAAAAAAGCCCTCAAAGAACACAAAAAACCCAAAACAAGCCCAAAGAATGCCCCCAGTAGCCACTGTGACAGTAAACTTGTCCACCAGCCAACACATGGAAAGAATTGTGGGAAGAAGCCCTGCCTGCTAGGAGAGCCAGCAACTTGCCACTTGTCTACAACCCTGAAGGCAGCTGGAAGTAGCTGTGAAACTCATGGCATCAATCATGGCAGAGCAGATGTTCTTTGGAAGAAGACAGAAATGTTTTTCTCCCCCACCCTGGTACCCCCCCATTCCCTCAGTCCAGAGATGTGTTTTGATCAAGATCCTCCTGATACGGTGTTTTTGTGGAATGCTGGCGTGGTGGAAGCTCAGAAATTCGAGGCAAAGGTGTATTTGGAAAGAAGACAAGCCCTGGCTGGCCAGGCACAGCCCAAGGAGCAGACTGTGGGAACGGAGGGGACAACCACGCAATCTGTGATGGCAGCCTAGCCTCAGGGTGGTTTATGCCATGTCAGGCATTGTTCACACATGGGAACAGGAGGAAACCTTGGGCTTCAGCCCAGGGGTCCCACCCTGCGGGGAGGTGCTCATCAGCAGAAGCTCCATGAGCAAGGCCCCACTGCTGTCTCCTCGCTCCCTTAGCCAGGGCTTGCTCACTTACAGGTCTGCCTGGCTGTAAGGAGTGGGACAGAAGGCTCAAATGCTTTTATTTGGTATATCCCCACTGTCTCCCTTGGTGAGATACGTGGGGGAAGAGGGAAACAAAACAGGAAAGCAAGAAGGGAGGAAAAGAAAGAGAGAAGAGCCAGCCGTGCTCACAGACAGGGAGCCTCCCGAGACAGAGGTACAGCTGTGAAGTCAAAAGGACCTGGATAATTTTAACTCAGCCTCCAAGTGTGGTTCCTCAGGGGAGGAGAGGTAATTAGAGAAGTCAGGTAAGGCTTTCCCTGGACTACACATCTTGAGGTGGAGAGTTCAGTCTTTCCTTTCCTACAGTGCATCTGCACAAGGGCGAGAGGCACTGCCCCCGAGTTAGGCCAATAACAGCTGCCTTGATTAACATCCCAAACCTTCTCAATACATATTATGTGCTTGGCCACAGCAGGCTATCCTCTTAATTTTTCTCCCTCCCTCCCTCTCCCTCTCCCTTATTTTATTTCCTTCATTACACATCCTGACTTGCTTACAAGTGATTTTGATGTCTTTCCTCATCAGGTGTATTAAAAACTGAGAACAAAGCACGGCTGGAGATCTGCAAATTGTAGCAATTCTCATGTGCTGACAACCCAAGGGGCATGGCAGGTGCTCTGTTCAGTGGCACAGGCACACGTACCTCTTGCCCCCTGCCTAATTGCAGCACGACAGTGAGGGTGGCAAAACACTGGCACTGGTTTTTCAGAGCAGCTGTGGAACCCTGGAAACATTTAAGATCTGATGGGGCTCTGAGCAACCTGGTCTAGTGGAAGGTGTCTCTGCTCATGGCAGCGGGGCTTGAACTAGAGGACGTTTAAACTCCTTCCCAACCCTAACCATTCCATAATCCTTCGACCCAGCCATTCCCCTTGTTCATTGGTGCCACCTCTTCAGAAACACTGAAGAAGTGATTCCTACCATCTGATGGGTTTTGTGGTGCAGCTCTAACCCAGGAAACACAGGTGCAACAGCTCTAAAATGGCCCTGGGAGCTGGTGGACACCAAACACTCCGTGCACATGGGTACACATGTGCATCGACAGCACCATTCCTGTCTGGGCAGGCAGCTGTGCTAGGCAAATTGTCAACAAAAAGCCATCTTTCCAAACCCAATATGTTACCAATCAGGCCAACTCTTAAAACAAAAAAAAAAAAAAAGAAAAAAGGCATATTTGTTACTAGTCCATAAATAATTTTATGGGCGGAAAATAATAGCACTCCTAGAGAGAGCACGAAGAACCAGTAATGAAAGTCTTTAGTATAAACATCCATAGAGGAAGAGAACTGACCACAAGCTCCAATAAAACCGTAACACATTTTAACCCCTGCTGAGAAGCGGAAAGCAAGCTTTCATCTAGGTAAGGCCAAAGGGGAGGATTCCTTAGCAAAGGAAGAAAGGAGGCAGTTTTGTCATGGCCAGAGACTGAAGCCACAAAGTTGGTTGTGAGCACCCAGACAAGGAAGAGGGGGAAAATTAGAAGAAGGTAAAAGGAAGTTGTTTTGGAGAGACAGAGGACCTCAGAGCAGTACCCATGTTTATTGACTGAGGTTTGATGATTCACCAAGTTGTCTGAGCATCTGGGGAAAGAAGCCTTCTCCAGAGAACCTCGAACAAAACAGGGCAAGCTGCCCCTCAGAGTGCAGAAGGAGCAGCATGTGAGAGCCTGGCTTTCCAGCAACACCAGGCAGCAGCCACAAAACCTCTAAACTGTGCCTGTGGTCAGAAACCCAATGCTGTAAAAATCCCAGGGGCCCAACCCTCAGCCCTCCTCTATCCCTCTCCTCTACCTGCTGGGGCAGAGAGGTTTGACCCTCCCAGGGTCAAAACCTGCTGGGCTGCAGGACCAGCATCCTGGGGCACAGAAGTGCCACCTCTGGTCTGGAGTCATCAGAAGGACTTGTGTGCCACAGCTGTGTTGCTGTGGGCTTGGGGTGCTCAGGACCCCTCAGGATGGCAGAGGATATCCAGCTGCCCTCCGCTGTTCTTCCCAGCCACGGGCAACTAGGATTTTCAACACAGCCTGTGCCTACTCTTCAGGGGTGTTAAGGCACAGCCTGACTGCAGGGGAGAGTCAGGAGCAAGTTGTTTCTCAGCCTCGAGGCATTTCTGTGGTATTTTGGTTTCATGCACAGTCCTCCTGGCAATCTGCCCCAGCAGCAGCAGCAAACTGCTGTTCACAGTGGGAATGGGGCAACTTGGTAAGATCCAGACACAGGCATTTTGGGATTTACCAAGAGTGCAGTAGCATATGGAGTACTATGTGAGTAGTTTTAAAGGTTGCTGCAGCTCCTACAGGACAGAAAAGGATATGTTTTGTCACCAGAGCTGGGTAAAGACAAACAAATCCTTCGTGCCTGACCACACACCCTCACTTACCTTGAGCCAAACTCCCTCATCACCCAAGAGCATCTTGTCATCTGGGTCCTGAGCATTCTCCTGGCTGGGAGCACAGGGAAACCAAGCAGCCTGTGAAAGGTCCTTTGGCACCTCTTGAAGATGGGATTTACATGCCTGAAAGGAGAGATTTTTTTCAACGCAGAAGACTGCAAGGAAAGGAGAGAAAAACTACCTACAAAATTTCAAGGAAGATTCAGCAAGTGTTGAGAAGGACCCCAAGGTGGCTCCTAGCATGAAGACAGTTAAGATGTGGCTTCTTAAGTGACATCTCACTGCCCACACATGTGCACAGAAGACCTTTACCATTTTGGAGTGCTGTAAATGTGTTGTTTAAGCATCTTGTGGTGTCTGTATGGCTGAGTAACAATGAGCCAAGCTGTGAGCTGGTAGGTGAGACCACAGCATCCTGATTTTGGCTGGGCTCATGAGATGAAAAGGTGTGATTCATTTGCCTGAATAACACTCTTCTGTTCCATTCAATGCCCTGTGGCATCTCAGACATCCCCGCAGGCCTTAGCAGACAAAACCTGGGAGATACAGGTGTCATTGCAAAGGAGCAGACACCTGAGCCCAAGGCACCTCTTCAGACGTGTATATCTGGGCAGTTTAACCATGCTGCAGGTCTCAAGCAGATCGTTCCTCATATCAAGTCAGTAGAAACACATGTGTAAAGGGCTAAATATGATCTCTGTACATATTTCTTGCCTTTCTTCAGCTTGCTAGGAAA
Source organism: Tichodroma muraria (assembly GCA_013390105.1). Taxonomy (NCBI): domain Eukaryota; kingdom Metazoa; phylum Chordata; class Aves; order Passeriformes; family Sittidae; genus Tichodroma; species Tichodroma muraria. The sequence goes on from WAAG01034907.1 coordinate 155,488, forward strand.
GAACATACACACCACGTTAACACCGATCAGGCAAAATCCCCTCCAGGCTCTGCTCCAAAGCCCATATGAAAGATGGGAATTCTCCCATTGATTTTTCCTTGGCTTCAGATCAGAGGGCTTGGGAGCAGTACAGATGCTGATGTGTGTGTGATTTCATCCTTTCAGGCCCTGACCTTTTAAGGTATTAGACTTACAGGAGTTTTTTTAAGCCAACAGTGGGACAAGTCACACGCTCCACGTTGAGCATTCGGCTGGTGGGATGGGGTGGTCAGTGTTCAGTGAAATGCACAGCTGGGGGAGGTGCTCCCTGCCAGAATGAAGCACCTCTACATGAACTCCTGAACTCAGGGACTGATACAACAAGTGTGAGAAATGCCCAGGTCTCCCACTCAGTCCTGGCTGGGAAGGTAGTAATTGATGAATGCTTCCAGACCTGATTTTGTCTGTGCCTTCCACAGCCAGACTTTGCTAGAAAACTTTTTGTTTCTGTCCATGCCTTCACTCACCTTCACAACAGGCTCTCCAGTGACTAAGGAAGCAGGGCAGGACTTTGCATCCTGTTGGGAGGCATAGGCTTTCACTGCCCACAGATCCACATATCCCTCAGGAGTGTGTGGACCACAGTCCAGCATGCTGCTTGTCTTCTCAAAGGGCTCACACACACCATCCCCATCATGAACGTAGCACAGGCTTGGCTCCCCTGCAGGGAGAACAGAGATGAGCTGCTTACAAACCAGGGTCCAGGCACATACACCTCCTCTCGTTGTAAGAGGTTTGCTGTCTCATTAGCCTGGGGATTTCCCACCACAAGGGCCTGACAAGATCCACGGATCACTCCAGCTGCAAATGCAGGCCCTCTGCTCTAAGGAGTGGTGTGAATAATGTACAGTTTTGACTCCTGCCTCAAAAGGAGTCAATCCATTTGGACCTGTCTCAATCCAGTTGGACTCACCGACACAGTTGAAGCCTTCTTCCTTTTTACACTTCCTGGAACAACCATCTCCATCCAGCAAGTCCCCATCATCACATTCCTCCTCCAGGCTCCTAAGAGGGCAACAGCCAGATGTTTGACTTTGACTCAATGCCCCTGTACTCCTGCCCAGTCATAAGTGAGGAGCCCTTATCTTGGTCCTATTTCCACAGAAGCAGTTCAAAAGGAAGAATCACCCATGGAATNTAAAAAGAGGTTAAAGTCACAGCATTTGGGAGCAGACATTATTGTACTGTGACTTTGCTATAAGACCTGAGGCAAGAAGTATGAGAGAATGGAAGTAGAGAACTAAACATTAGGAAGACCTGTTGCTGGAGAAAGCAACTGTGGGAGAAGGCAGGAGATTCTGAAATGGGGCTGTGGTTTCAGTGGGAGATGGAGAAGGAGGCAGGAGAAGGGAGAGACAGAAGGTTCCTCTCCCTTTCCCTACCCCGCTAAGAAAACTGGTTTCAAATGAAAGTGACCCTGAGTATCCTGGAAGCTGATGTCTGAAAAAGCTTAAATATGGAAATCTGAAATAATTGTCTCCCAGGTAGAGCAGGTGAAGCATTGGGCTCTCTCAGTGTAGAGGTGGTGCATCCCTCATTATCTGGGGTCTCTGAGCAGGGACTGGACAGCTCTCTAAAGACACCACCCCGTGTGGGACTGTGCTTGTTGCAGAACCTACTCCTGCAGGGCCCTGAGCAAAATGTTATACTGCCCACTTCCAAAGGAAGATCCTTTGGGTTGGACTCTGCAACAGTTCGCTGATATGGGCCAGAATCCAGCCACTGATGTCAAGAACAGAGGATGTTCAGGTTGGACTCCTACCAAACGCAAGCTCTACAGCTCAGTCTGCTGGAGGGATTTTGTGCAGCATCTTCAGCCATGTAGCCTGCATGGAGGACCCACCTGGTGATTCCCTTTAGGGCAGGATGACCTGACAGCTTAAGGAATCTCAGCAGAGAGCTTGAGTTTTTCAACTTACGTTGTCACCTTCCCATCCCCACAGTAGGGTGTTCCGTGCACATGGACGAGTGGTGGGGAGGCTTCTCCAGAGGCTGTCCCAGAGACTACCTGCACCTGGTACTGGTACACCTGCCCAGGAGTGACTTCCCTGAAGGAACAGAGAGAACTTGAGGGAACAGCAACATCTGCAACATTGAGATTTGCTCACCACAACTATAGACATCCCGGGTACACATCCATGCAGTATCACAACCTGACGCGTCTTCGTACTCTGCCAGAGGCAGAGCCTGTGGGAAGAGAGTCTCTTTTAGGTCACACTGCTCATTTCCCAAGGGTCTGAGCTGGGGAGAAGCAGCATTAGCTTGAATAATCATTTTACTCATATTGATGGGGGAAATGTAATTTTACAGGTTGTATTGACAGGGAAAATGTTTCTGAGTTTAATGAGCTCCTTCCAGTTAGCCTGGGCTCATGGACAAGGGTCGTGCTAGCGTGGTGGGTCTGCCACACACTTGCTCAATGGCACTGGATGCAGTTATTCCCGGAGCAGGGGGACAGGAGGAAAAACAAAACAGCAGCAAAACCATCCAGGGATTCAAAGAGAGAAGACACAAGGAGGAAACCAAACGTGATTCAGCCACCCCTTCAGCCCAATACAGAGCAGCTCTGTGACTCACGTGTCGATGAACTGGCGATGTGCCTGCAGGGGGGTGGCAGGGGACCCATCTGCAAATGGGGGGTCACGGAACACCTGGTACTGGATCAGTCTGCAGGCTGAGCACAGGGAGCTGTGGGGCCTGGAGGTCAACAGGGCTGTGTCTATCTCCATCCTCTCGTCAAAGGTGTAGATTTTAACTCCAGACATCTTTTTAGGGATATTGAGCTTCACAGTAAAGGGGACATCACAGAAGGTGCCCAGGGGGCCCAGGTGGATGGACTCCCCCTGCTCTGTCAGGATTTCAATGTCAGACAGCGCCTTGGGAGAGCCTGTGGAGAGGTACGTGGTCCAGAGGGTGAGAGAATCGGGGTAGACGGGGTGCAGGAAGCGCAGCTCCAGGATGCAGCCATCCGGCTGGGGGCACGGCACAGTCATGTTCATGTCGTACAGGTGGAGCTCCGGACTCCAGGCCTGCAGGCTGGGCTCACAGGGCTGGTCCACATCTGGAGGACCTGGGACAAGGAGGAAGCTGGTGAAAACCAGGGGACAGCTGGCTTCACAGGACACCCACAGGGGTGTTCTTCCCAGTAGGTGCTTAAGCATCTCCAGGCCACAACTGCCTACCCGTGTGAGTTTGCAGCCACTACAGGCGTGTCCTAGACCTGATGGCACCTGCTCTAACATCCTGGAAAGCAATAATCCCCACTGGTCTCCCAGCTCCTGGGTACTTGCACATATGCACAAGGCTCAGCAGACCTGGTGTCTCGCAGCCCTCTCAAAGGGGAACAGTGGTATCTGCACTGCAGCTGGACACAGTGCAAAGATCTAGAGACAGCCCAGGCACAGATGAGGAACGTGAAGCTTACTCTGTAGCCTCACAGGTGCAGAAACTTTGCCAAGGGCACCTGAATGCTTCAAGGGGAGCAGAGACTGAAGCTCTGCATGACCATGTGCTGGGACAGGTCATAGTCAGGAAGGGCCCAGGTCCAAAGCAGGGAAGAAGGTCTGGAAGGCTGTTTTTCCAGAAGAACCAGTGCCCAGGCTAACCTCAGAGCCCCAGCCTGCCTCTCCTGATGGTAGATTAGCACTTAGCAAGACAAATGGAGTGCTGGCCTTTCAGACCCAGAAAGGATCACTGGAATTTATCGTTCTGTAGTAGAAATACCCTTGTCTTCATTAATCATTGGAAGCATTTCTTAGGGCCCAGCACCAATTCAAAGCCTTCACCTATTTAAGACAAGTCTAGAAGTTTATGAAACCCACAAACTCTCTCTTTTCATTAGAGCAAACAAGAACTTGTGATAACTACAGACACACAGAACCACGTCCTCTGGCTCTGCACGGTTCAGCAGCAGCACATGCACCTCACACAGCTCCCAGGATCAGCTCCCCTGGCCTCCTGCCTCCCCTACCCTGCTCTTGGAGGAGCTGAAACAGCAAGAAAAGCCCAACAGCTTCTATGGCAACTGCGTGACTCTGAAAGTCACCACAGTGCCCACAAGGTGGGTCTCTAAACCAACATCTGGGTCTTGGCACATGAGAAGTTGTAATGCCCAGCTGCTGTTGGCCTTGCTAGGGAGGAATGGACTGCCCAGGGCTTGGCATAGATTCAGTAGGACTCAGCACAGAGCTCCTCTTGCTCTCTTTGGTCAAGACTACATTAAAGTTGGTGAATGTCCCTGAGGTTTTAAATTATGGCCCAAGATCTATATTTTAAGACTGATTTCAGTTAAATGCTCCTCCATTTGGTCAGTATCTCTCAAGAACACCTGTCTGAACAATTATTTGGGTTAATATTGGGGTCCCAGTCTGTTTGTCCAAAGCCATCTGGCCATTACCAGGTTTTTCCTGGGCACCAAGAAGTCCTTCCTGCACTACAGAACCCTTGCAAAGGGAAGACAACTGATTCTCTAAAAGAAAAAAAATAAATATTTTTTTTTTCTTGTACCAGGAAGGTTCTGTCTTGGGACTCACAGACAGGAAAAAAAAGACATTTACCTTCTGCTTCTTCTGGGGTCCAGTAGCCAGAGGAATCGCAGACCCGAGGGGAAGAGGCCTCGTGCACGTACTGGCGGAAGGTGCCATCCTCAGCACAGCTGTCACAGAGTGTGTCCTGCTCCCTGCCGACCGAGCACAGACCCTGGCATGTCTAAGGAGGACCAGTTAACTTCCCATCCACATTTGTCCAGGTGGGACCAGAGAGAAAGTTGAAAAGGCAGAGCTAAGGTCTCAGAACCTCCCTGGGTATATCGTCCAGCTTGGAATAAGCTTCTTCAATGACAGAGAAATACAAGGGCCCATGGACAGGCTGGATATAATCTGTTGTCTTCTCCATGCTCTCTGGGTAGACTCAGATGAATAACCTGTCCTGTTCCTGCCAGTCAGAGCTAACAGACCCCACTTATCCCAGGGCAATGCCTCTGGACTGGAGTGGGTGCAATTAAGGCGCTCTGTGCTAAACCCAGAGTCAGGTTCTGGCTTTAAGCATTATTGTAATACAAACCAGTCACAATAATGTCAAATCCTGTGCTCCCCAGAAAAGATGAAGGCACTTTGCTGTGGTAAGGGCCGGCCTCAGCCACTTTCCTTGACCATTTCTTTTCAGGGGATGCAGGACTGCCACAATGGATCAGCTCCTGAGACAGTTATGAGTGACAACTTGGGACGGTTCCAAAGTGCCTCCCTTCTAGACCTAGGTTTTCCTGCTCCTAAATCACTTCATTTCCCAACAAAGCAGTTTATTTGGATGACTCAAGGCTACCCAGCACTCAGAGCCTCTCCTGTCTGTGGGGTGATATGCATGTGCTCTTGTTACTCCTGAGCAAAAGGTCCATTCTAGACAGCACCCGTTCTTTGAAAAGTCAGCAAACACTGACCCAAGAGTGCCCCAGCTGCCATCAAACAGGGTTTTCATTTTAATTATAAAAGATAGCTTTATGAAGCAGCTTCAAAACAGGTCCAAAAGCTCTTCGTGGATGTGCTTACGATCCCATAAGCAAAAAAACCCTAAAAATAAACCACCTAATACCTGGTGGAAACTAAAATATTTTAATAAGAGGGGCTGCTGAATAGAGACACTGGTGGTACATCCAGGTCTTGGTGGCTCCCTTAGTGGGGAGAAGACAGACAGCCGCCCAACACTCATGGCCGTGTAACAGCCAAACAACTCTGGCTCCTCGGCATCGTTTCTCTGGCTTGAAAAGTTTCCCGACTTACCCCCAGTTAGCTGCTCTGAGTCCATGACAGTGCTGGGAACGAAACCCAGCTCTTGTGGTTCGAGCTCCCTGCCTTAACCACAAGGCTGCATTTCCTCCTGGTAAATAGCTACTTTATACAATAAGTGCTAAATGAAGCTCGTTTTTCATTCCCTGATTGCACTCTGGGGTTTAAGAGCTGGCTTTGCCTCCTGATGCTCTTTGGCTTCCCCTCCCGGCACCCGGAGAGCGGGAAGCCTGCAGGACAGCCCATCTGCCAGGGGGCCATCGCAGCAGCCCGGCTCTTGTGTCTAAGGGCTCTGCTGGAGACGACCAGGGTGGGGAGGGGATTGGGGGTCCACGGCACAGAGATCCCTCGTCCCTTCTGGCAGGCTGCTGCGCAAGCCCGGGACCGTGGCAAGCGCAGCTCCCTCACCTCTCATGGATGACACCGCTGATGGGAGGCAGCCAGTAGATGCTGAGGGAGTCCTGTGTCTGCCCCGTGACCATGGGAGGGATCGGGATGGGCGCCGGCTTCTTGCTGTGGCCCCAGCGCTGGTACACCAGGTCCAGGTAGCAATGCATCCGGGCCACCTGGTTGGGGGTGAAGCTGTTGGTGCAGTCATCATCTGCGGGAGAGGAGAGGCCTGAGGGTTACACGGCAACACGCCCCCTTCCTCCTGGCCGAACTTCCTCGGGGACTTCTAGGGAGGGCTGGGAGGCAGCAGCCCCTCGGTGCGGCGGCTCTGCCGCCGGGGCTCGCTGGTGTCGTGTGTCCCCAAAGCCACAAGATGGCACTGCCTCAGCAGCTCCGCGTCCCTGCACCTGCCCAGCGCCAGCGCCGACACCTGGGCAGCGCCGCCGCCCGCACGGCACCGCAGGAGGGGCAGGGAACTGCTCCTCCGGCCTCGGTCCTCCTGGCGCAGCGGGAGAAACACAGCCCCCCGCGGCACGCCTTTGGGAACCGAGCCGAAAGGGTTCAGGAGGTTAATGATTGACAACAAGAATAATAAAAATAGCTTCAGGACCGGAGAACAAAGGCACACACAGACAAGAGCAGCCTTGGTGCATGTCCAGGGACCCACTGGCAGGAAGAGAGGGATAGATAGAAATAGCTTGAGGGAAGAAAGTTGTTAAGCAGCTACTGCAAGCACTGCCTGGCACATCCCAATGCGCCAGGAGGAATGGGACACATCCCAATGCGTGCCAGGAACCAGGAGGAATTCCTGTTTGTTAGGGAACAAGGTATGGCACTACTGGTGGAGGCAGAGGGGAGGGAAATCCCGGTTGTAAGGAAGTCCCTTGTGACTTCCAGCAATGATTACTCGTTACCTGTGTAACTCATGTAGTTGTTGAAAGGCGTCCCCGTGAAATGTGTCTGGCCACAGGTGTCATTGGTAGGGTCTGGATCCCGACAGAGTTTACTCTTCGGGGTGGGGGCAGTGTCAGCACAGAGGTCTCCTGTTTCCATGGATGGAATGGTCTCCCTGCAGGGATCGTCACAAGATTCCCGCTCGCTCACTCCCTTAAAGACATGGTAGAGCCCCAGGACGTGCCCCACTTCGTGGATCATGGTGTTGGTGTGGCCATGCATGCCATAGTAAGCAGGGTTGAGGACAACTCCACCTGGAATTGCAAGTACAGAGAGCATCACTCCAAGAAAGGGACAGTGGGCATCTGTCATTGCTCACCCGTGAGAGGTAAAATCCCTCTCATTGTGCTTCCAGGCCACAGACGAGGGGCCAGACACAAAGATGGACATATTCAACTTCTTGTAGGATAGGAAGAGGCTCCTTCACCCTCGTGGATTGGAACAGGGTGGGTGGTTTCTCTTTCCCTCCAACCACTTTATTCCCCCCTCAACATTTTCAATCATTTCAGCTACTATTGCCCTCTGCATCTTCGCTCACAGTTGTGACTCCGCATCTGCTTCGGGTCATGCAACTCCAAAGGAGGTTTGGAGCCACAGCACCAAATCGAGCCATGCTGTGACTTTACAGGGATCACATTTCAAACAGAGGACAGAAGTCCTTCCCTGGCCTAGACAGGTGGCAAAGACAGGCCAGCTCCATGGCAGGTGAGGACAATGAGGTGCTGAGCAAAGTTCCAACACACTCAGCTGTGTCAACTGGAAGCCAGCTTCAGCACAAATCCACGTGGAGGTTCAAGTGCAGTACCTCCAGCCCCAGCTGAGAAATCACCTCCCCTTCAGAGGAATCTGCATGTGAGCAAGGTGCAAATGAACCCAACAAGATCCTCACAAACCTACTCCTCTTCTCTGGGGTACCCCAACCCCTGACTAAAGGAGACACAGAGGGGCAAGCCATCTCCAAGCCAGTTTGGTGCAGGTTCAGCCATCAAAGATGTTGGAGAATGGGCACAGACCAAGTCCCCCAGAAACCGCCTCAGAGCTGCCACCTCATACTGAGAGCAACAGCACGGAGATGGACAGGACTAGTGATCACCCTGCCCTAGACAGACCTCTGGATGCAGGGAAAGTGGTTTTTCCTTTCCTGTGAGCCCATCTGCGATGGGAAGAACAAGGATCAAGGATACTGACAAAAGCCACGTGGAACAGAGCCTTCCCCTTTGCTCACTGCCAGCATCTCCAGCTCCTGACCTGGGATGGACACCCTGCACTGATGGCTCTATACCCACATCTGCTAGGAAACCATCCACACAAGATGTTCAAGAACAAAAGAATTTGCTTCACTGTCCTTCTTTTATTTGCCTCCTTTATTTCACCCAGAGTAAAATTTCTTTGGAATCGCTTCATTTTTCTCCCTGTTTTGAGGTGTTTCACTGGCCATTTCCCCCTTTTTGCTCTTCTCATTTTCACGCTTTTCCATGCTGCCTTACAGTGGAGGAGCAAGGGCTGGGAAGTATCAACAAGACAGGGGTGCTAAAAGCAGACCCCAGAATGTGCCCAGGCTGACTCCAGGCAACTCCTCCATGTCTTGGGAGGCTGTTTTTACACAACTACTTTTAACCCAGACAGCTTGGACAGCAGTGTGGTAAATAGTTGGCTCCGGCACAGCTTGCTCCCTCCTTTGCAGGGCCCTGGAGGATTTACTGTGCCAGCTACCTCACAGCAGAGCCTCTGCTACTGCATCTCTGCTGATGATCACTGTCCTGCCAGCAAAGTTAGAGATGGCAGGTGGCCACAGTGTGATCCTGTCTCCAGCCACACAGACTGCTCGAAATCTGCTCCTGGATCAGCTCCGTGCACTACCAGCTACCTCATGTCCTCGAGTACAGGGCATTCCTTCCAAGAGAGGGTTTTCCTCAGATCACAGTGTCCCTGGCAAGACACCAGCAGGTCTGTGACTCCTGTGGGGGAGCCATGCTGGGTGAACACTCAGCTGGGGGCTGGAAAGGGACCTTCAGAGACGCCCTGAGTAATTCTCCCAAGCCCTTCCAACAAGGGGTGAAGAAATGAGGGTGGCATCTTCTGTGGAACATCCTGCGTGTGTGGCCCATGGAAGGGCTGAGAGGCACCACTGACCTGTCAAGTGACACCGTTTCTTAGCTCAAAATTCATGTTTATTGCTCTTCCTTCCCACAGTGTGGATCTTCTGCCCATGGCTTGAGGCAAAGGATGGGTCACAAAGTAACTGGATTCCCTTTCTTCCTAGTTGTGAGACGAGGGAGCAAAGGACTTTGCATCCCATCGGTCAGCTCTTGACCCTTTAGCTGCCTGGAGATGGGTCACAAGAAGGCACAGAGGTTGAAAAATCCTTTTGGGACCTTCATGTTCTGTTCTGTCAACTCTTAGGTTTCTGGAAGTCATCACCCTCTCAATTACCACCCTAGTAAATGCTATAGATAGCAAAGGGCATCCCATTGATGGGAAACCCAGTGGGCACATAAAAGAAAAGCTGCTTCTCATTTCAATCAAAACAGGGCATGAAAGAAGAGAGAATAGAAAGAAAAGGCATCTCTACAGCCAAACCCAAGCCTGGGCAAGGCGGGGGGGCTGCCTGCCCAAAGGTCTGAAAGGAGGAATGCACACACAGAAAGAAAATAAAGTTCATAAACAAGTAAACGAGATGTGAAAGCCCTGCACGCATCCTGCAGCAGTAACCACAGGGAAAGGGGCTGAGCACCAGGGGCACAGGGTGCCCTGGGACCAAGCAGCCCAGCCCTCCTCCCTGCAGAAATGCAATGCTCTTCCCATGTGTTGGATCCAGTACAGAGAGGCAGAAAACTGTCATAAGAGAGGGATGCCAAGGCCGGGGTACCCTGTCCCCTCCCTGCTGGCTTCCCCTATTCCATTCCTCCCCCACACTCCACAAGGACGATCATATTTTTAGTACTCATTTTAACAACTAATTAAATGGCAGAATTAGAAACAGCCTGAGAACTCTGCCTTCCAGAACATCCCTATCCCTTCTTTCCCTGTCCCCACCGCTCCCTGATGAGCTGGGAGTGCTCCCAGATTTGGACCGGGAAGTTCTATTTCCCCTCCACAGGATCCTGGCTGTGAAGGCAAGATGGAGAAGTGTTCATAACATCCCAACAGGACCACAGTCTCCTCTCTCTCCACTGCAGATCAGGCATTCCCTTCTCACCTCTGCCTCCTCCTACCCTAAGGGTTAAATTGGGCTTTCAGTGCCTGAGAACCAGCTCAAGGAGGTTCACAAGGTCAGCATTTACACAACAAAGCCTAAAACTTCCATGTCCCTGTGATATCAAGGGGGTCCAGCACTTCAAGTCAGGTGAACCAGAGACTTCTTTGGACTTGTTCACCCAACCAAGTCCAGGCAGCTGGAAAGATTCAGGTCTGGCCTCAAAACACCTTGTCCCTCCAGGCCAGACCTAGCAGCTTCAGACCAGGTAATGTCCCCAAGGCCAAGCCTCCACTCTGATCAAGCAGCAAGAGATGTCCAGCCCACCAGATTTGTGCTGGTGTAGACCGTGCTTCTCCTTTGCTCTCACAGCCCTGGGAAGCTCCTGCTCCCGGGACATTCTCTGCTACTAGCCAGGATCAACCACAATGCTGGAGGACTCCTGCCCCTGCCAGTCCCAAAGAAGCCAACCTGTTCCTAGGTCAGGGCTGTCCCAGAGGACATTCCCAAGTAACCACAGGACCTTTAAACAGTAAACCACAAAGCTGAACCTGCATTGCAGGGCCAGTCTTCCCCAAACACTGAGTCAGAGCAATTAATGGAACAAACGCATGACAGTTAGTCAGACAGGAAGATGGCCATTGCCTAAGGTACCTCGGATGGAAGGGCTGGCCCTCCTTCAGGATCCACTGACCTCTGCCAGATATATGAGCTGGCCTCAGCTTATATAACTACAGAAAGTATTTATAACATCAAATGTTCACGATTCCCTTGCCTTTCGACCACATTTATGCAGTTCACATGCAGCTACACATGAAGTTTAAAGTATCTGTGTTAGTACATTACTGGTTTTTTTGAACAAGGCTTTCCACCACAGAAAGCTAAGGGTTTTTTTGAAAGGAAGTTCTTCAACTCCTTCTGCTTTGCAGTTAAAAAGATTTACTTCTAAGTTCTCAGAAAACTCATTCCAGACTCCAAGAAATCTGAATTTGCTAGGAACTCACTGTGATTATGGTGGAAAGACTGAGACAGACGGTATAGTCACAGGGAGTGGTGCGAGCAGACCTGAGACCTTCTACCTCTGCTGCTGGCTGGCAGCAAGCTGTCTTTCTCTGGGAGCTCCACAGCAGCTGAAACACGGTCTATATAGAAATTTCATAGACCACTTCAGCCTCTCCAAGCCAGTAATTGTTTTTTATGCTTCATTGAAAGTAGTTGATGTTGGCTGTATTATTGGTAAACTATCCCCAAGCCTTCAGAAAGGCTGCCTGAAAATTAAATTTCCTCAGGAAAAAAGTCTGGAGGAGAGCAATAGAACTGTAGGTAACCAGCACATGAATGGTCATGTTATTTCTGATAACCCCAAAGAAGCATTGTGAAGAGAAGGGGTTGAAAAACAAAGTTCACTGAAGACTTCCTGAAGGTGATGACAACAACCATCATCAACAACCAGGTGATGACAACCAACAGGAAGGTGAGGAGGACCCTCTTGAAAAACCCACTCAAAGATCATGAAGAAATGGTTTATAAAGAGAACAAAATCCAGACAGCAGATTAAACAACTTCTAGAGAAGAACTGATGGAGAACAATAAATCTGGTGATCTTTGGGCTGAGGCAAAGCATTAAAAATAGAAGAAGGGAAAGGCAGCTGGAGAAGAAAAAGTCTCATAATGCTTCTCCTGAAAGTATCTAAGAAAGTCCAGTTCAGAGAAACAAACAGAGCAAAATCTGGCCAAGACTGTCTGAAGACAAGAAGCAGTCTGACTTCTCAGAGAAGTCAAGGAACCAATCTGACTTGTGCAGAGAACTACAGCATGGAGGGTCTGTATGTGTGTAGGGAAAAATCAGCATGGCATTTCTGCTCCATGGGAGCAGACAGTGGCATGAGGGGTGCAGGTCTTGTGTGCTGACCCAAATATTTTAAGGTCAGGATAGACAGAAGAATAGCAAGAATTAGCACAAAGAAAGGAATCTGTCTTTTTGGAGACAGACCCCTCTCTTGTGTACAGACCTGTCTCCACCCCTTGGCCACAGCCAGGTCCTTATGCTCAGGAATTTTTCTCAAACTGCCATTAACGCCTCCCAAGGTTTTTCTTTCTCTTTACTCACTGCTTTACTTTCACGTCTACTCAGATTCTCCAGTAGCCTTTTGTGAGGGTTTTTGTCAAAAGCCGCATATCCACGGCCTCCTCAGTCCTAAGTTTCTTCTGTGTGGGACAATGATATACATTGTGCATGGTACAAAGCAAATGATGATGTGGTGCAGCTCACTGTTTACAGAGAGCAGAGTCCGCCACCCGCCCTCCCGAGCTCATTAAATCTAAAACCAAGGACAGTCTTGAGCCGAAGTCCTCACTCCATGCCAGAAACTCAAGGAAGTTCGGATCCAGCTTCATACTTCACAGCTCTGGCACCAGAGTCAAGACAACACCCCTTTTCCCCTGAACCTCCATGCTAAAGCCCTGATCCAACATTTCCAGATGGTGCCATTTCTCGTGTCCCTGGCTGGACACAAGCGCAGAAACCGGAGCTAAATGCAAGCTTTTGATGAGACCAGTCACCCCAATTCCCCCTCTGTACAACTGCCTGCAAGCCACTGGGAGGGGTCTGAGGGGAACGTGTGTGGCTGAAGCACTTGCTGCAGTCAGATGATTGTCAAGCTGAGCCTTGGAAGTGATTTCTGGAAGCTGAAAGAATAAATTTCATGGAGATTTGCCTTCCTCAGCAAGCAGCTGCAGCAATATGCTATTGAAAAAACAGCCCTGAAACTCATTGAGGGAGGGAAACTGGCAAAAAGGAAGTTTGAAACAGGTCTTTAATAGCAGTGCAAAACTTTTAAGGGTTGAACATCACGCACTTGTAAAAGCAGAAGGTCTAGGTCTGCTGTGCAGGTGTCAGGAGTAATTATTTCCAGTTACTTATTGAGAAACACTTCAGACATTTTGACTGCAAAGTGTAAAGGGCTTTGCCAGAGGACTCCAACACTGAAGAGGTGGTAGGAAAGGCAGGGAAAAGAGAAACAACAGAAATAGCAGAAAACACACAAAACAACTACATTCTGGAGAACCAGATGTCATTTTGGCTGTTCTGCAGCCCACGAGGACTGATGACCTTAAGGGCCTGCCCTGAATCCTCTGAGGCCAAGCAGAACCTTGCCTCCAGCAGGTAGCAGGCTAAGTTATAAAAACATGGTAAAATTTGATAGTTATCCTCACACTTGCAGCTGGATTCAGAAGCTGCTTGGGTATTTGCAGCTGCTGCCTGGGTAGCCCTGGAGTTGCTGAAATCTGCCATCTCAGCTCTGAAAACACTGACACTCCTGCTTTGTATCTGTTTGCTATTACATGCTGCAGAGTGAAGTTCACTGTCTCCAGAATCCTAGAAGATAGACCTAGAAGGTCCAGGAGAAACCAAATGTGAGTCTAGAACTCTCTCCAGAGCCTGCACTTATGGTAAACCTGTAGTCCCACTGCCTCACTTTCTTCATCATCAAAAGTTTCTCATAAAAATGTCGAAGTCCCTCGTCAGGGTGTAGCCTCACCATCTTACCCATATGGATCCAGGGAACAGGCAGCTCTTTTCCTTACAGCAGCAGCTGATGGAACACCCAAACCCTGTTACCATGGCCTTCTTACCAAACATCCACAACATTGAGGCACAGCACATCCACCTCTTTTTGCCAAGTCAAGGAAGAGAGAGGAAAACCACTAGTTCTGAGACCCCGGGAATGGGATAAGTGACTTACCCAGGTGACTAAGGGCCTCTTTATCCCACGGCCAAGTGGCAGCACCAGCCAACTCTTCTCTCACTGAACTGGCAAAGTAAACGTTGAGGAAATGGGTGCTGTTGAGTTGCAGAGCCTCCTTCAGCTCCTTCACACTCATGTATGCCCTGCAAGGACAAAAGAGAGGAGACAGTCAGCACACACTCCAACACAGTGAGCAGGAAAAGCAGGAGCCATCCATAGATGTTCTACAAAGGGTGCAGAAGACCTAGAGACATCCTCAACTCTGAAACCAAGAGCATTTTAAAGCACAGAGTAATTCTGCATTTCAACAGGATGTCCTGTGACACTGCAAACTCTGCTCTGTAAGGTGCAAGTTCAGGTAGTGAGGGGTTTGGGTGGAAGGCACTCATACAAGCCTGAAGAAGTTTTGCCAATTACAGTAGCTTTGTTGGTGAGTTCTGCTCTCAGAAAAGGTTTCCCAACCATGGGGACAAAAGAAGGCCCACGAGAAAGGATAATAGGGAACAAAACAGGAGGAGAAAATATGAGAGAAGGAAGGGAATGCAGTGGCTGGTCCTGCTAAGGAAGAGAGAGGGGGTTTGGCATCAGAAAATCAGAATTTGAGGTGAAGGGAGAGAAGAATGAATCCAAAACTCCAACTGTTTTCTAACAAGGGGTTTTCAGGGGTTGCCCCTGATACGGGGCAGGACAGGAATGGACATCAAACCTTACTGTTGGGAGTAGAGAGGATTTGTCAGCTGGGGCTGAGAAGTCTCTTCTCCAGCTTCTCTGGAGAAGAGTCTGGGCTTCCATTTCAACCCTTTCCCCAGGAAAACCAGTATGGCAGAAATGGCAGTACGTGGCAAAAACAAGGGTGTCCTGGCAGTGCACAGGCACATCTCTCATCAAGAGAAGAAAAAAGAGAGAAGAAAAGAGGAAAATCAAGAAAATTCTTGCAGCTCGGCTCAAAATGGACTTTGGAGAAGACTCTGCCCCTCTGCTCATGATCTGAATCTTTCAGACAAGGTCTGGGATGTCTGCAGGAGCCAGCAGGGGAAAAAACAAGATCTCCCCAAAAAAGCTTAATGAGGAAAGGGTAATCTCTGGAGCCAGATTCATCAAAGAGCAAGTTTAGTGGGGAAAGTCTCCTGACAACACTGCTGGCTGCCTCTCCTCCTGCCTTCAGAGCTGGGAATAAAGAGTTGCAGGAGCAGAAAAACACTTGAATGGGATATCCAAGACATGCATTTCTAAAGGCCACAGGAAGGTAATGGGCTGGGAGAGGTGGGTGCTGCAGCAGACCAGTAACACCCGTGGATATGCCTGAGTGTCCATGAAGTGATCCTCACAACAGGGCATATCTCAGCACTTGGGGACTAAAAAAAAAAAATCCAGCAGGAAATTCAAGTTTCACTCTTCCCTCTGCGTGTTTCTGCACAGGTCAAAAGACTGTCTCACATTCACCAGTACACCAACAGTCTCAGCATTGGTCTTTGGGGAGTTCATGTCCTCACCTATGCAAAACAATCAAGGTCTAACCTAGTATCAGCAACAAGAATTCCAATAATAATAGCCATGGAATTACAAGGCCTTGGACTGTGCTGCAAATGCCAGGTACCCTTTTAAATGGACTTCAATGATCCTTGTGGCACCCTTACATCTCAGGATATTCTATGATTCTATAAATCAAGTACTACCATTTCCACATCTGTGCCACTAACCTCATGGGCTGAGACAGGATTAGCACAGGTAGCAGACATTGTCCCCACATTTCTATAAGCTGTCTCTAAGCCTTCAAAACTTGAAGACCTTGACCCACGGTTTGTGAAGCCATTCATTTAAGAGATTCTGAGCAAGAAAAAAAAACAACTCATGGAAAAGCTTTAAATACATCACTGTGGAATGATGATGGAAACACACTATTGTGGAAATATGTCATAAGAATGACTAAACCGGCAGCATGAGGCCAACAGCAACATTAAGGTGGCAGAAAGCATTTCACTTCTTCCCATGCTTCCAGGAGCAATTGGCATCTTTGAGCTTCATGGATAGATTATGAACGGAGTACAATAATTTCTTTACACTAGGCTCACCATGAAGGAACTCCAGCTCTGTTTGAACAAGCTGCTTCTGGTGGTATCCATTAGCGGTGATGCCCACTAGTGCATTCTTCACCACATGGGATGATGGACAGAAGGATGGAGCTGAACATGGGCTAAGGGGAAAAAGGCACGTTCTCATCTGAGACGTGAAGTGAGAAAGGAAACCAGTGAGATGTGCAGAGTATTCTCTTGTTTGACAGGGCAAGATCCCTAGTCAAGCTGTTACACCAACAGGCTCGTTTAGAAAGAGAGAGGTTGCTACAGCAAATTGAAGAGAAGGAAGAAAAAATGGGGGAAAAAAAAAAAGGATTCCAGAAATAAACTAGAGCAGGGCGGCATGTGGAACAGAGCTGGATAAACCCAAAGGCTAGTTCCCTGGACCTGAAATAGCAGAGGCTTTCAAAAGCCACTGGTGACTTGGGAGGTGTCAGATAATCAGGGTCCTCTGACTACCTCTCTCCTACCAGTCAGTCCCAAAAGGCCATCCCAGGCTGGAGGCATCTCACCCATCTTCCCGGGAGCTCTGAAGATTCAGTTACTTCAGAAAAATCTTGGCTGGACTATGTGGCGAGATGAGATGACCAGCTTGTCTTCACCAGGCCCCGAGATCTCCCACCACAAAGCAGCATTCCCAGAACACTTTCCCCAGCCACATCAGCTTGTGGAGAGAAAACTCTCCCAACCGGAAAGGACAAATTAGGAGAACTTGATCCCTTCTCTGTGATGTCTCGCCTGAGCATCCCAGACACGCGCCACGCTGACGCCATCCCTTCAACCCAACCAAGATGGGAGCAGGCCGGGAGGAATAGATAGCGAGAAGAATAAACAAACCTGAAGGACATACTTGTGGCATGACTCGGAAGGAATAGAAGCAAAAATTTCAGAGAAATAGAGCATAAGGAGGGGGAGGGTGGAAAGAAAATCTCCTTCACTCATCAGAGCTGCTCGGGGGACACAGGCTTAAAAATAGCATCAATTCCTGACCTATGATATCTTGGAAAAATAGCCCCAAAGCCTTCCAGGCTGTCCAAATTCCAAGAGCCAACGTCAGCCTTATTGAGAGGGATATTCCTGCAGCTCCTCTTCTGGAGACATGATGTTTTTCTGGCCGTCCTCTGTTGTTCCCTTGACATTAGCAACATTTTTTATTAAGGCTTAATTATAAATAACTGTCATTTCCTCCACTGAGAGATCGGGATGGTTCAGGGATGTGTAAGGGTTAGAGGGAGCAGTTCCAGAATGGAGAGCTGCTCAGATAGGTTGGATAGTCAAGGAGAAGAAAGGACCCTAATTTCACTCCCTATGGCATAGAAAGCACAAATATCCTGCTAACATCCCCAAAGATGTGAGCAGAACAATTCTAGAACGGGCAACTCCAATTCCCCTCAAACCACATTTCCTGCTGGCATCCTTAGGTTAGACAAGCAGCATCCAACTGGCATCTGAGCTTTTTGCTTCCTGCTGAGGTTAGGCTCTCCCTCTCCTTCGAGTGCTTCTGTGATTTTCACTGAGGCAAAGGCAGAGCAGCCTTTGGTCTCCACAAACAGCCTAAATGACAGCATTCCCCTCTGCTTCCCAAACAGTTTTCCAGTGCCTACAAGACTAGAGTATTCCAACCTAGATGGTATTTGCAGCAGGATGGGCACTGCAACCCGACATGGAAGCACAAAGGAAGGACAGAAGGATACATGAAGGTACAGCTGTCAGCTGACGAGCAAAACACAAACCAGTCCCAAAGAATAGGGTAGAGGACAGAAGAGATAGCAATGGGACATCAGGTTTGCCAGATTCAAAGTCAATGTTTTTCCAAGGGCATCCGAGAGCAGCCAGCTGTGTGGTGATCCCACCTGGAGCTGGAGAGCGCTTGCAGCCCTGGAAGAGCAAAGCTTGCAAGAAGAGTATTTGCAACAGTAGAGAGAGATTAGGGATGGGAGGGCTATGGAATGACATTGTTAGACACGAGTATGGGAATGAGCACCATCCAAAACAATGGTATTGGAAGGGATGAGCCCAGAAATGATGGATTCCCTTACAACAGGTGATACTGGCTCTAAGTTCTGCTGAATGACACTGTTTGATGACCTGACACTAAGGGACCACGCTGCATCCTGCTTTACTTGCATGAGACATAACAAGGGGCTGTCATCCTGTGGTGCTTCTTGCTGCTGTGAGAAAGGAAAGGAAAATGGAGCAGCTTCAGTGACTGTCACCACAGAACAGCAGAATCAGAGACTGCTGCCAACAGAGAAGATCTCCACAGGCCACTCTGACCCCCTTGTTCAAAACCAGATCCAATTAAATCACATTGTTCAAGGTCATGTCCAGCTGTGGCCTGAACAGCCACAAGCACAGAGGTTTCCCAATTTTTCTGGGCAACTTATTCCAGTTTTAAGCATCCTCATGTTAAAAATAATTCCTTGATGTCTAATTCAAATTTCTCACATTCCCAGTTGTGTCCATTGCTTCCATCATCTTCTTGGAGTCCTGCTCCATCTTCCCTGTATCACCCCATCATATCAAAGGGGAAAGTAATAAAATGACTGTAGATTTGCATGGTAAACTCTTACTGCACTGGACCTTACCTTATTAAAGTCTAAAGAACCATAGCTTCCTTTCTGAGCAGTTGAAAAATTACACTCCACCTGTGATCCCAGACCTCCCTGAAGGACTCACATTCTTTTCTCGTGCTTTTCCTTGGAAAGTTTTGTCCTGACCACAGGGGAGACAGCACCTTCCTAACCATGGTTGTAAGTCAGGCTCTGAGCTGACTTTGTTAAAGGAGAAGACTTGATGTACTCAGGAGAGACAGAGCTGTTGCAGCTTTTCCAGCACAAATTTCTGGGAGCAACAACAGGACCATCGCTGGTGGGCAGGTGGGAGAGAGGACAGGATCTGCTAATCCACGGGGCAGCAGGAAACACAGTCAAGCTGTAAAGCAAGCCTGACATGGGAGAAGGTGGGAGAAGAGGGGCAAGAGTGGCACATTTTATTGACAGCTACACCATAACAAGAAGCCTTGGGACCACAGACTGGCCATGACCAGCAAGACACAAAAGATGGCACCTCCAAACGAAAAGCAAGGCTGGCACATACCCCCCCTGCAGTACGATAAATCAGACTGAATTCTCTGGGTAATGCAAAGTGTGCAGCCTGTAATGCCACAGGAATTCCACTGCAATTCAAAAATAGGAGTCTTTTCCCTGTAGACCCTTTGGAGGGGATGTGGGAGTGGGGTTGGGTGGAATCTGTCCAAGTGCCCTCCATGGACAACTGGAAAATACTTGAGACCCAGCCAGCTCCAGCTAACCATGCAACCTAAAGAAGTCACAGGGGATTCCTGGCTCTGCTTTCATGCCTTTCAACCACTGCAAGGAAATTCCTCTTCCTACTTCCTGCAAACAGAGAGGCTCCCTTTTTCCCCAAACCTCTGCTTGACAAATGAGGAATCCCTCAGACTTCCCAGAAATGAGCACCAGTCTGCCAACCAATAACATTTTTAGCGTGTGGGTAACACTTTTCTCCAAGGCTGCAAAGGGTTAATGACAAACACAGCAACCTTGTCTCTGAGTCACAGCTCAGTCCATGAAGACAGGTGCTAATCCAAATGGCGTGAGCCTTTTGGGAGAGCAGACTAAATTCACCCATGAATGGAGGCATTCCTCCAGATGGTGAGCCAAAGTGGGTGTCTTCCACTTGGACCCACCAAAGGACTCCTCTTCATGGTGAATCTTCAGCAGGGGGTCTAAATAGGTGGGCCTCCACACCTGGGCTCTCTGCTTGCATAAATGAATCCTCCTTGTCAGAATTTGGGGACTCTCATCCCTGTTCTCATCCTATCTCAGCCTTGCCTCCCTTCCTCCCCACCACAGGCAGACAAAGCCCACCACCACAGCATAAACATGGTGCCACCTTGGCACAGCAGATGAGCCCAGATGAGTTAATTGGGCTGCTTCCAGACGAGGCTGATGGTCATTCTTGTAACTGCAGCTGCCTCACACTCCAGGTTTATCTGCCCCAAAATTTCTGGCATTAATGCAGCTGGGGGGGATGCTGTATTTTTAAGTCCTTCTGTACTTACTAAGACTATTTGCATCCCCATGACCACATCTGGGAGCTCTGACTCCAGTCCAGCACTCTGCTGGTACGCCACAAACATCCTCTGCCAGCATCATGACAACTTGACAAGGCAGCAACATCCAAATGACTCTCATCTGGACAGGCTTTGGTAACACAGCCAGATACAAAACACATGCAAGATGGGAAGGGAAGGCTGAGAAAGAGACAGACATTCCCCTGGGAACACACGGGAAGCACAACACTGCTGGAATATTACCCTCTGTAGTGCTCAGGAGTCTTTCATCAACTTCACTGGGTGCTGGACTCCAGCCAAAGAGCATTTGAGTCCACAAGGGATGAGGACATCACACAGTTCTTGGACATGCCTGGAAAAATCCACCTCTGAGGCACTGACAGCTCGAGTAGAAGAGCAGTCTAGGAAGCAGCCATCACTGTCAGGACAGTTTAAGTTTTGCACGGGTGGCTAAGTATCAAGATGCCAAAGAAGGTGAGAGGGCAAAATAAGAACCTCCAGGATCAGGAGGTTCCCTTACGTATGAGCAATTTCTGTTGGATTCAGAGATAACTCTCCGTCTCCATGTGTGAGCATGGGACTGAAGCAGTAGCAGATGCTGAAGGGTCAGAGAGCTGCACTGGCAAAAGCTGCAGACAGGATCAAAAAGACACATTGTAGTTCGAGGCTGTGACCCTTCCACACAGATTTACAGGGGAAAGGGAACTAGAAGGCTGCAGACTGCTAGCACACAGCTCTGTTACATCAGAGGTTAGTATGCAACTTCTTGAGGTCAGATTTGGAAAAGAAAGACATTAACATTAGTGTTAGACCAGAAAGCCTACAGGGCATTTTGCCCTGAGATAGGCTGAAAAATAAGTGCTGCTAACAATGGCATGGCCCTGATATTCCTGGAAGTGCTGGCTAAAAAGTTATTCACTAAATCATCGCTGAATCAGCCAAAGGCAATGCTATTTTAGACCTGGTTTTGGTAAGCAGTGCAGAAATTATGAAAGAGTAGATGAGAGAAAGAAAACTTGGCCTGAACTTGTAATGAGTTGATTCAGATCAACTTAAATGGAGGGATGAACTCAGGTCTTGAGTGAAGAATTGAAGACCAGGAATGACCAGCAGACACTGCTGCATCAGAGCTGTCAGGGAAAATGGGGTGAAATGGAATTCCCTGAAGTAAAGCTGACTTCAGTGAAAACAAAGAGTAAAGATCCTTTTAGAAAGAAGGGCAAAAGAAGGAAGAAGCAGATCTGCTGAGGAGCTGAAGCTCAGTGTAATTGAGACACATCCCTGAACAAAATTACAGTATGGACCCCACCTTTATCCAAGTTTAAACACATGGAAGTGGAGCAGAACTCAAGATAAAGAAAAAAAAAAGGTGGCAGCAGTTGGATGGGGTCTGAAGTGTCAGTGGGACTGGGTGGAAGATGGTGAAAAGCAAAAGGAAAGAGTGCAGAAATGTGCAGAAACAAACATTCATGGATAAACAAAATTCAGTTGATGCAACACATTTGCAGGGGAAATGCCACCTTGGATCCAGAAGGACTGACCACAGGACACATGGCTGGAGAACAGTTGATATGGCACATGCAGAGGTATCTGAGAGGGTGAACAAGGATCACAATGAGACAGGCTGATTGGGTTGGCCTCTGTCTAAAGATCTGTTCCCACCTGGTTCTCTTACCTTTAAAGGGGATTAACTGTTTTTGTGGTTCTAGGAGAGTGTTCTTGAAAACTCACAGCACTCACTCCTTTAGCCTGCATGGAAGTGAATCCCTCCCAATTGAGATTTAAGCAAGCCGCAATTTACTCTTCAAAAATCTAAACCCTTTGTCTTAGCACTAAACACCAGCACAATAGCAGGATCCAAAACCCACAATATTTGATCACTGCAGGCAAGACTAGCACTAGCTGAGCTATTACAAGCCAGGTATTATTGGTTTGTGAGTAGCAAGCCCAGCAGCTCCTCATTCCTGGTTGGCACATCCAACATTTGTGCAAGGAGCAGCCCTCTACACATTCCAGGAACTTTATGGATGATCTGTGAGCTGCTGTATCATTCTTCCAACAAACATCTGGGTAATTGAAGTCACCCATAAGAACAAAGTTCCGATGACTCAGAGCTTAAATTGCTCAAATATTGCTTTTCTGGCCTTATCATCTTGGTTTGGAGGTCAACAGCAGATCCCTACTGTAATATGTCCCTTGGAGACAGCCCCTCTGATCTTGACTCAGAGGCATTTGATAGGACTTCCACAAACATCACAGTTGGCTTCCATACATTCAAGGTTCTCCTTAACATAGAGCAAAGCCACAGTCAGGCATCAAGGAGTCGTCTTCGCCTCTGGCATCACAACAGGACACCTGACTTTAGGAAAGCTGTGTTAATTCCTCCCTATCAGCCTGCCCAGAGACTGTTCGCTTTTCTGCCACATGCTGCTTTCCTCTCTGGATCTTGTTACAGCTCTGTTGACAGCTTACGTGCAGGGCAAGAGGGCAGAGACCAATTTTAAGGCTGGTTGCATGTGGTACTCATGTTTTGGGGGCTGAACCAAGGACAGTCCCCTACTTGTGCTGAATACACGAGAATAAGCCTCAGGAGAGGTTAACCCCCAGCTGTGCTCTCACAGCATGGTGGGCACCCTCAGGACACCAGTGTCAACGGGGTGCACATATGCATCGAGTGCTTGGATCACAGAAAAACACTGGGTTTGTGATATTTGCACCCTGAGGGCAGGGCTGGCTCACTGCCTCACTCAGCTTCTCACTGCCATGCACGTAATGGGCACCACAGCCTGTCCAAGGGCCTCTTGGGATGGCTGTGCTGGGAATCCCAGCACATTTCCAGGTGCCTGTGCAGGCTTCCCGGATAGAACTGAGGTGCCACCAGCCCTAGCATACCTTTGGAGGAAATAAGGTTTTTTAGAAATACTCATTGGGACTCAGACACCAGCATTTTGTTCAAGTTGTTTTTCAGTTTCCCCAAAAAAACAAGAAAAAAGGAATGCTGGTGGTTGTGGCTATTTGATAGACCTGTAGTCATTCTCTCCTGACCCCAAGTGCTCAAGCTGTCCTGCTGCCTGACACAGAACCAATAATAAGAGAAAGTTCCACAACTCTTGTTCTAGGAATAGTTGTCTACACTCCATCCAGGAACAGGAAGCCACATGCTCCTCTCCACCTGCCTCAAACTAAACTCTCTTTGGGAAGAAAGGACCTGTAGTGCGATTCACTACACTGCTTCCTCCATTCCCATTACAAATACATCCAACATCACCACATTGTTGGAGGTGAAGAGGTGCCTTTTTCATGAGTGGCCTTACAGAAGCACCTAGACATGACCTCGTAGCACAGACACCATCCCCAGCAAGAGGGGTCTTGGGGAGACAACAGCAGGAAGAAGAGGAGTGCTGGATCAGGCACACAAGCAGAGATGCAGGAGGCTGCGGGAGGGAGCAGAGGGCTGCGGTGAAGCTGATTGAAGGAGGCATGAAGGGAGACAAACAAGGGAAGCATGGCCTCTGACTCGGCAGGGACTACCTGACCTCTCCTCCAAGGGCACGGCAGCTTTGGGCTGACGCCGGCAGCGAGCCTGCATCCTGAGAGCTGCTGCTGTCTGGCAGAGATGGCAAGCAGCAAAGCCCTAATCTGAAAGGACAGCTGGATCACAAAGCTCCCCATGCTTCTCTGTCAAGCCAAGACGTGGGATCCAGGGCGGGGACCCCTTCCTTCTGCATTGCTCTTTGCCCAACCTTGGTGCATGTCCTGAAAACCACTCTTTTCTCAGTGGTCCTAAAAACCACTGCCCATTCTCAGAGGGGACAACAGGCACATCAATGGCTCCCAGGCCTTCGGGTCACCTCTGGGGACGGGCCTGCCAGAGCTGTAACCCTCCATCCCAGTGCTCAGCAGGGACACGCGCTTGCTCCGCTCTAGGTTTAGGATTGGCACAGGTCTCACCTCCCGTGCACGATAAGAAGTGTGACCAGCAGGACAAGGAAGGGCATTCTTCCCCTCTGCTCTTGTGAGACCCCACCTGCTGTGGGGTCCAGAGCTGGGGGTCCCAGAACTGCAGCATTTGGGGCTGCCAGGATAAGGAAAATGTGGACCTTTCAGGGTGAGCCCAGAGGGGGTCACGGAGGTGATCAGAGGGCTGGAGCACCTTTTCTGTGCATACCTAGGCAACATAGGAAACCCTATGCCACCAAGAACTGATCCACAAATTTAGCATTTCTTACAGCACTTCAGCCTTAAAGCATCATTTGTTTCTGCCAAACAACCAAACTCTACACACACTTGAAATTTAATACAAAATAAGCTAAACGTTCCCAAAAGGCTCCTGCAGGAGTCTGGCTTTGAGCTTGTGTTAGCACTAGTGATTCAACCCATGAACCCTCTTTTCACCCCCTCAGAAAAGACAAATCCATGCAAGTCCCATAAACTTCCTAACTTATATGACAATTCTCATGCTGCTTAAGCATAATGGGCCATCAACTTTCCCCTGGGATAAATTTGGCCTGGCAAACTGTCTTTTTAGTGCTCTACATCTTGGGGGAGTTGACAGCATTTAGGGTTTATTTTAATGGGAGTCAGTAGCCATGATCAATTGTAAAAGCTCTATTTCCACGGAAATGGGAATTTAATAGATTTTTGAAAATGCCGGTTATTGACCCAATGGGCCTTAATGGCTTAAAAACCATCTGATTGTAGTGTGTATGAGTAAATGCATATGATTTTCAAATGAATACTGGAAAAGGTAGTAAAACCCATTTAAATTGCAGGAACCTGGTCAATAGGGAGTTTCCATTTGCTTGTTTGGCTTTTCTATTTCTATCTGAGTGAATCATGGCCATCTCTTCCTCGGAGAGGCTCACCATTTCCTCACAGCTGAGATCATCCTAAAGCACACAGCCCATCTGAGCCCCATGAGGGTCTAGGGATGTCTTTCATTAGACCAGGCAATGATGCAGAGCCTGTCTCTCAGAACAGCCAGGCTCCCAGATGCTTCCACAGTGGGAGCAGAGCACGCACGGACCATCCCTCGCTGATGATGCACCCATTGCTCACAGGACAACTCCTTGGGAGCTGAAGAGACATGTGTACCTCTGACTCTTGGGTATAAACTCAACCTACAGGCTCCCAGCTGACAATCCCTCAGGGAAATTCCCAGGCAGAAATCTTGGTTTGTCTGGGGTTGACACATATCAAAGACATCAATAGGAGCGAACTCCAAGGGAATGCACTAATTGCTAAGAAGTAATCTTGGAAGTAATGGACAGACTAAATGTTGATATTTATTTCACAGAGCCTGTGAGCACTGACTGAAGCCCCCATGCTCCAACTAGGGCATGTACTTAGGGTTATCACCCAAAAGCCCTCCAAGGTCTACCAAGGCTCAGCACAAGGCTGCAGTTATTCCCCATTTTTCCCATCACCGGAGCAGCTCCTTTCTGGCTGCCTTTTTTGTGAGGCTGCAGGAACACAGAGGCCCAAGATTTTTACCTGTTTGAAACCAAACTGCGGGTTCAGCCACTACAAAGAGGAGATCCCAGGACATATGTGCAGTACAGCAGGGCTGGGCAAGGGGCACAGCAAGATCCCTTAGATTAAAGCAGAAAAAACCCCAAGGACCTGAAAATTCCCAAATTTCAAAGGGACATCCGTTCTCCTGATCCCTCTAACCTTCCCCTTCAAAAATCCAGTGAAGCAGCAATTAAAGAGTTCAGAGCCACAGACTGCTGCCTCTTGTCCTTACCAGTGGAATAAGCAAAGGAAACAAATACTGCAGCTCCCCAACTGCTTCTACCCCAGTAATGCATCTCCCACTTCCATGTTCAAGTATCATGGGTTGGTTTAGTTCGGAAGTGACCTGAAAGACCATCTCATTCCATCCTTCTGCCATTGGAAGGGACACTTTCCATTAGACTAGGCTGCTCTAAGCCCTGCCCAACCAGGCCTTAAACACTTCTAGGGACGGGGCAGCCACAAAAATCTGAGGCATCATCCTTGAAAACACAGAAAGAGCTGTAGTTGCAGAGAGTTAGTGAAAAAAATTCAAAAGAAAGAGTTAAAGTTCCAGCTTGGAACCATTGAGGGGAAGGAAAAAAGCTCTGCCTAGGAGAAAGGCAGAGAAGCAGCAGCTCAGGGAAGGAGGAGAGTCCAGCTTTGGCTTCCAAAACCCAGCATAGGCAGCATCCCAGCTGCAACACCCACCAACATCTTGGGAGAGACTTGCTATCCCCAGCATGGGGTTAGCACTCACCTTCCTTTGGCAATGCCAATGCCTGCAGGAGTTACACAGCATGTGGGAGAGAGGGCAAGCAAGAAGCAGCAGGGGAAATGGAGAAATACATTTGCAGCCCTGTGCGGTTTTGGGAGGCAGAACTCAACGGTGGCAAGTTATTCTAGAGCTGGTTCCAATCTAAACAAAGTCAGGGATGGTTCCCTTTCTGTCTGGATTGTTTCAAAGCAAAATAAGACAAAACATCCCAGGCCAGAACAAAGTTTTACAGGTCTTTTTTGCATAAGGTTGCACAGATCAGCCTTGTCCAACCTAAGCTACAAGAACAGACCTGTAAATCACTTATCTTACTTTTTGCCTAAAACAGAAACATAAAGCAATGTTCCAGGCTTAGGGAGGCCTTACGGTTTTCAAACACAGCTCAGGATCCCAAATTTCACTATCAATTTGTATAGTGCAGTTCACAATCTGCCGAGGTAAGGGAGAGGGGATACCACCAGTGGGTGCAGTTCTCCTGGTCTGCCCCACTACTGCATGGGTTTCACAGGGCTGAGCAGTGTCTCAATGCCAGGAGGCTCATTAAAGCTCTCCAGACAGAGGGGAACTGTGCAACCTTTTTCCTTCCATTTAGCCAGGACAAAGCAGCTTCATCTCCTTTCATTAAACGCCTCTCTTCCCTACCCAGGAACTGGAAGGCAGAAGGGCCAGATGCCAGCATTAATGGCAGCACCTCACTGCTGCACAGCTGGGGGGAAGATGTCCAAGACTTCTGTGCCTCAGTTTCCCTGCCTGATGATTACCTTTGCCCACAGCACAGGCATCTTGAAAGCAAGTTTGCAAGTATCTTGAAAGATGTGGCCTCTGCTTTGCAGGGTTTTCACAGGAGTTCAGAGAAGTGAGGCACCCACATCTCACTGCTGTTCAAGGGAAAACAAGTGTCCAGCTCTTCCCAAGTGTCTCCTCCTGTCTCACAGCACCCTGCTCCACAGGGCAGATCTTAGCTACTGGCAAAGAGGGAGAGCAGTGGACTGAGTGAGAGGGTAAAGGTGACCCTACAGCATGTCACAGTGAGGATCTGCCACAGGCTGCCTAAAGCCAAAGAGCTGGGACTGGTGCTCATCACCTTCAGCACCAGGCCTCAGCAGAGTGAGTGTGTGGAGATCCATGCCAGAATCATCCAAGGCTGGAGAGAAACATGGACTGATGTGTATCAGGAGGCAGCTTGGTCACCTCCTGACAGAAGGCATGGCTGGCAAAGAGGGGCCAGACCACAAAATGGTTTCTACATGAATGCATAAGGCAGAACCCTGAGCTTGAGGCCACCTCCAAAAACAGCCAAAGTGACAAGAAAAAAAAAAAAAAAAAGTCAGTCTCCTCTTCATCCAGCCTCCCTGACAAACAGGGCAGCAAAAAAGGCACTGCAGACACTGGCTGACAAGGTTGGAGAAGGATTTCTCCTGGTGCCAGATGAGCCTGTCGCCAGCTGCAACGGGCATCCCTACCTACCAGCAGAGCAGCATAGGCAATAAGAGGGTGGCAGAAAACCAGGGTGCCCCCCATTCCAGTCCCTGACCTGTCACTTCTGTTCAGAGTCCTGGGCACTGGCAGGATAAGGATGCCTTAACAGGCCTGACAGCAGTGGATCAATTTGCTGAGCAATGATGATGCTCCCAGGGCATTAAGCCGACTGCTCAGGAGGAACCGCACAGGCCTGTGGTCAATAAGCCCCTCCTCATGCACTCTTCACCATGATGGCAATGCCTAGTCTTCCCAAAAGATCCAAAACTTTGCCACATTCACCCTAAACTTCTCACTGAAGGGCAAAAACTTGCAACCATGATATTGGTCAGGAAAAGGATTGAGACAGAGGAAAAGAAATCTGTTCAAGCCAAACTTGAACAAAAAGTTTGCATCAAAGTTCAGCATCTCAACTTGCTTCTTTTATGCATATATATATATATATATATATTTTTTTTAAGGGTAAAATCAAGTCCCAAGCCTCCAACTTATTTTTAGATGCAGGCAACTGGGTGTCCCAGCCAGAGCACAAAGTGCACAAGCCAGTATTCTAAAAATGCCTTCCTCACAGATATAAAAAGGACATGAGATAATTTATTGGGGAAATTCTGTAGTGTAACAATCATACATTAACAGAAAAACAAACAAAAAAAAATAAAACCAAAAATCCAAGGCTGCATCTCATCTCCAGCACAGCCCCTGTGAGGAAACAGTCACAAACATTGAGCATTCTCATCCTTCTTAAAGCCTCCAAAGCAAGTCCTCTGCTTCACACCATCTCTGGGTTTGGGTGATGCTGGACTCATTCCCTCTCACCCCACTGACCTCTGGAAAGGGGCAACTTGATTTCCTAAATAAAAGTGGTGGCTGGGCCAAGGAAAACTAAAAGCAGCATGTTCACTTAAGGACTCCCCTGGCCATAGCTCAGGCTGCCAACTCAATGCAGATTAAATCACCCCAGAGACCCCGTGAGCGCCAACCAGCGAGGTGTCCCTCCAGCTGGCTGCCAAGCTCCTGCCACCTCAGTTCTTGGGGTCTCACGGGCCTGGCCAGGGTCTTGGCTGGTGGCCCCCACCCACAGGCAAGGGCACAGAAGGATGAGGAGGAGCCCTGGGGAGGCCTAACAAAGAGTGACCCCTCCCAGCCATCGGACACATGCTGTTCCTTCACAATTGCCATCCCAACACAATCGGCCCCCCTCAAGTGAGCCCCCGACTCGGTGGTGTTTTTGAGAACAATAGCTCACATCTGGGACAGATGTTTTCCCCAAAAGCACCCGGGCTGCCTACAGCCACTGGGCAGGGGTCCTGTGCCCTCGCTCACACGCAGATCATGTTCTCCCTCTCCCACAGAGATGTGGTCACCCCTGGGGGGAACTGAGCAGGTTCCTCCAGGAACTCACTGCCTGGTGGCTCCATTCTCACAGGAAGGCTTATGGGAGTGAGACTCATCCTGCCAAAGAGGCTCGTTGGAAATTAACCCCTGAACTTTCTACCTTGGCAAGAAAATAAGTGCATTACTGTGATTTCATTTCCTAATTTAGCACCCGAAGAATAGCAGAGAAGATTTGTGCAGATCAGCAAGATGGGACTGGGAACCACCCCTTGGAGCTAGACACGTCTACACACTCATGATGCTCTTCCAGCCCCACAGGCTACCTCAACAGAGCTCTGGCCCCATCAGAAGGGGGTATGACATGGAGCCCTCTGCCTTTGGAAAGTGATCCCGAGAGTCTGCATGGGCCCTTGGATGGCAGCACCTTCATGCTTAGTTATTTCCCTCTGGAAAGAAGTCATTTCTGCAGTCCCACTGTCCTCCAGCTGTTCAATGGGCTGAGTCAGACCCTGGTGTGCCACATGTGCCTTAGAGGGAGTCTCCATGCTGGAGCCCCGACCACCATCTCCTCTGCCATAGCAATGCAGTTTCTCACCATCCCAAGTCCTCCCTCTTGGGAGCAAAATCCCACTCTGGGCTCCTGTAACTAACCAGTGGTAACATGCGAAATACTCTCCAATAAGAGAACATATACCTATCTCCCTACTATCCAACACTTTGAGAAGGTCAAAAATAGATCTGGGGTCTTCACCCCAAGCTAGGGCTCTGGGTGGGCTGAGGCACCTTCACATAGGTGTAGCCTTCAAATCCCATCACAAGCAAGCAACTCGGGAGACATCCTGCCCATTATGGGCTCTACCAAAAACATTGCCACCCTATTTTTGCTAAGTTTTAAAACTGTTAATCCGTAGGAAAGCTCAGAGAGAAGGGAGCTTCCTACAAGGAAAGGAAAAGTTTTCCAATGAGCTCAAATCCAAGCACTCACAAAACTTTAAGGCATCCATCAACAAACTATCAGGCTCCAGCAAAAGCCCTGTTTACTGCTGCACCCCCACAGTCCCAGCAGGTGTGCTAGAGATTAGAAGCAGCAAGCTCAGGAGCCAGTGAACCCATCACTGCCACTTTTGGTGTCTCCAAACACTCTCCTCTTCACCACTTCAAAGCACCAAGTCCAGCACTTGAGGCTTGGCTTTTTGGACACACCAGGACAATATTTGGGCACATGCCAGTAGGACTCCAACCGGTGCCAGCAGGAACTCAAAACCAGCCAGAGCTCAGGTTCTGAGCAGAAAACCTCCTAGCCATGCATTCCTCATGGGACCAGCATAGTCTCTGCCACTCCACAGGCAGTGAGAATCACTGAAAACACCCTCTCCCCTCCACCCTTCAAGTAACCAACCACCACAAGCAGAAGACACCTACCATCTCCAACTGAATCTACTCTCTGCAACAGCACCAGTGGCCTGAGGTTGTACACAAAGCTTTTACTTTTGCAATAACTTTGCATATACCTGCCCTCTTTCACAGTAAGAGGGACCTACTAAGGTTTACTGCAGCAAGGGAAGAAGAAGGGGAAGGGAACAGCTAATTTGAATGCTGTTTTACCATCTGGTTGGGATTAAGGCCTAGGTAGGTCAGCTTCATTGCTGACTTCAAAACACTTCATTGCCTCACCTGCTCTCAATTTGACACCCTTTATGCTCCCAGGTCCAACCACATTCAGCTGAACATCTCCTGACAAGGGGCTGCTCAGGTGCTCAGGGGTAGCTTGGAGTGATTCCTTCTTCCTGGTGGCTGTCCACCAGAGACTTTTAGAGGGATTAATCTGGATCAGCCTTTGAAAACAAGGCTTAAACTGCAGGAGGTTCCCAAGCAGCCTTAACCCAATTAAGCATCAGTCCCTTAGGAGGGAAGCCAGCTAAGTTTGCATTAAAGCCCATCAAGTGTCCAGTTAATCAGGTACATTTTAACATCACAGCTTTGGTCATCCCAGCAGAGGCCACCAAGCCTGGACACACCTCATCATTTTTCACTTCCTTTTGTCACTTTGGTTATTTCTGCCATTACTTTGGGCAGCAAGATGAAAGGCCCAGCAGCTCTGCCCTTACCCACTTTGCTCTCCAGACTCCCCTCTGGTTTTTCTTTTCACATTAACTGTGTCACACACCAGATTCTCATTGACTAAGTGCCCGAGGGGGACCCTTGCTGAGTGTTAATTGCTGCTAATGAGCTGTTTCTGCTTTCCTTCCAAGAGCACCAATTACAGCAGCACTCAAGCTCTGCAAGAAGATGGGAGCCTGCAGAAAATTAAGGCAAATTTTACTCCAGACCCTGACATTGGTCTGCCAGCAACTCCTGGAAAACTCATGAAGTTAGGATAAAACTGGGTGAAGGATGATAGTCAGTAACTCTCTTGATGTTGCCTGTCCCCTTGCTCCTCATAAGGTAGACCAGAGATGAATGAGAATTCTGTGACTTGCTTCCCATGTCTCTCTCTAGTTGTGGTGCCTTGCAGGGATGTCTACACACAGCTCTCCACCTGAGCTCTTACTCAAGTCTCCCTCCAGCCACAAATGCACAGTCCCACTGGTGGGTTTCACCCATGGGTGGTGGCCCAGCTGGCTCCTAGCCCAGCAGGACTTGTCTTTTTCCATGTGCTACCAGAGGAGATACAAGGAGGGATTCAGCAATGTGTTTCAGTGCCCATTGATATCATATCAGCATCAACCCTTATCCCAGCTTCTGCCTCGGCCACAGTTTGGCTCTATTACAGAATTTTCACAGAACCCTGGTATGGTGTGGGCTGGAAAGGACCTTAAAGATCAACTCATTGCAACGCCCTTCCAAAGACAGGAATATCTGCCACTATCCCAGTTTGCTCCCAGTTCTGTCCAACCTGGCCTTGGACACTTCCAGGGATGGGGCAGCCACAGCTTCTCTGGGCAACCTGTGCCATGGTACCTCACCATCCTCACTTGGAAGAACTTGTTCTTAATATCGAATCTAAACCTGACCTCCTTGAGCTTAAACCCGTTCCCCCTTGTCCTGTCACTACATACCCTTGTAAAAAAAATTATAATAATCCTTCTTTCCACACCTTGCTTCCCTCCCCTGGGTGAGTGTATAAGCTGGAACCAGCTGTAGCCCTGGAAGGATAACGAGATGTTCACCAGCTAAGAAACACTGAAGCCACCACTGCTCATCCGCTCATTCTTCTAATTTACCTCTCTCTAAGCTGCAGCCTAAGAGGGAATTTTAAATCAGGAATGTGTTAAGAAGGAAAAAGCTTTTGCTTGAGTGCTTACAATTTTAAAGGACAAGATATGGTGTTGAGACCCTTCCCCAAAGTACATTGAATCTGTCTACAATGCTGGTAAGAAACTGCCCGGCATCTCGCTCTTTCTCAATTCAATTATTTTTGGCTGTAGTAAGAAATGTTCATGTCCAAAGCACTCTTTGTGAAAGCCTTGAAATGAAGTAGAGATGATTTAATCCATGAAAAAGACCCTAAGATTTTTGGGTTTGCCATCTTGATCTGAAAGGAGATGCAGAGCTCACCTGCAGTGGGGGCTCCCTCTCTCCCGATTGTCCCAAAGCACAGCTCCCTCCTGGGCTCTGGCACAGGTATGAGGGAGCAGAGACGTCTGGGTGAGCAGCAGCCTGCTCGCTCTCCCTCAGTTACAGACCCCAAGCTGTTGTTCACATCAAAGCACCTGGCTCCTATTGTGCCGCCTTTCTGCAGTTTGTTAAATTTCATTTCATGTTATTTCTCCCGTTTTGGCTTCCACCCTAAGAATCCTTCTGTAAAGTTCGCCAGCTGCCCTACTCATTTAAGTATAATACCTTACAGCACATGCAGCAGCACTCAGCAGGGGCTCTGCCTGAACAGAACCCCTCAAGCTGAGGACCCCTGCTTCTGTGTCTTGGGGTTCACCCACCAGTTTTGGGGGAACACCACAAACCTGGCCGTGCTCTTTGGAAAGCACAAGTTCACCTCGGTTTTTCCCAAACACTGCTACTCGCTTCCCAGTGGTTTTCCCACAAACATATATATTCTTCCCCAGAAACCATCCTCAGTAGGGACGAGCACGGGGTGGGCGGATGTCCACCAGCATCCCCAGATCGGACGGGGCTTTGAGCAATCTGGTCTAGTGAAAGGTGTCCCTGCCCATGGCAGGAGGGGTGGAACTGGATGCAATTTAGGTTCCTTTCCACCCAAACCATTCAATGACTCCTTTTTTCTGTGACCTCTGAAGAAGCCAGCCAAAAGCAGCTCAGAAGACCTCGGCAGCAGCAGGATTCAACTCATGCCCCCTCATTTCCCAAATGCCAGGCACACTGGATTTCATTTTTCTGAGTTTAGCCTACAATCAATCATTCTTGTCTTCTTCGCAGACCAATGAGTTCTGCGGAAAGAAAATTGCAAAAGATTTGTTATTTCCCTAGTGCTCCCATTTTCCCATTCCTTTCCCACAGAAGCAAGGGGTTTTTTTGTTTTGTTTTGTTTCCCAACTTTCAGGGGAAAATCCTGACAAATGGAAGCCCTGATTCATACCAGCAAAAATTTGGCCTTTTTCAATTTAAGGTGGAGCCTTTCTTGTCTGAGGATGAAAACATTTCTCTAACTGCACACAGAGGCAAGGACAGAGCCTTTGCCCTGACAAAGCCAAGGCCAAATGGTGGTGCTGGGTGCTGATGGCCGCCACAAGTGGAGAGCTGCTGTGCAGGCTTTTCATCTGCTCCATGATCAGGAAAGCACTGGCATGCCGGCTCACAGCATGGGAAACAAGGGGACAGGTGGCCACAGGGTGGCAATGGTGGCTGTCACCAAAGAGACTTCCAGAGGTGGGAAAACATCTAGGGAGGGTTGCTTGGGCAGGGACACAGTGTGATGCCTCTCTGTGTCGCTGGGATTCATTGGAAGAAAGGTTCCCCATCCTCCTCCTGTGTTTTCTCAGGCAACTTAAGGATGAGTGAGAAAAGCTCAGGAAGGGAAGACGGGAAGTGCTGCTCCTCACTATCACCACTGCCCAAACAGAGCTTCCACCTTCCCTCCTCCCTCAGTGTCCTGCCTGGGAAGGAGCAGAGAGAAGAAGCAGACTTGGGAAAAAGGGATTTATGGCTACAGCCTATCTGCTCCCACAACTCAGGGAAAGAAAAGCAAAGGAGAAGGAAGATTAAAGGACAGATGTGTCCCTAAAACCCTCCCTCGCAACTTTTCTTGACAGATGCTGCCATCTGTGCTGCACCGCTCCTGCCCCAGTCGGCACCTCTGCCTGTCACCAGGAGCCAACACCAGGGAATGAGTTTTCTCTGACACTGAGACAGAAACAGCTTTAAATAAAACAAAAAACCTAAGAGCCATGACATTTTTTTTCCCCATCTCCACAGAGAAAATACATTTGGAAGAGCCCCAAGCGCTGGAAGCCATCAACAGGGCTGTTGGCACCAGCAAGGCGGACAGGCAGGTGCAAGCCACCAACTGCACCAAGGACACTGTCCCCAACAACCTGGGGTTCCCTGTCATATGAACAAGTCTTCCTCTCCATCCCCCCCTGCTGCTGACTTCAAAGACCCCTGCAGAGAGCAAGGGTTCCCTGACACAGCATGTTGATGCTCCATGGGTTTTAGTCCACGTGGATTTTCAAGGTATTTTAGCACACGCTAAAGGCACATGTCCTCCTCCAACCAAGGGAATCTCCTTGTGGGCATTACTCCCTGGGGCAAGATTCAGGAAGGCTTATTCACACCCACCCACACCTTTCCAAATCCTGCACCTCACACCTAGCACTGCTGGGTTGCCTCCTTCTCCCCACTCCAGCAATCAAGAAAAGGCATTTTGAGCACAAATTAAGAAATCAGACTTTAGATGCACCCAGGGAAGGTGGGAAAGGGCAGCAATTCCCCAGCTGCATGCCATGCAGGGGATCAGGGGAAGCAATATCCTTTGCATGTGCTGCTCTGCCCACCCCAGGGATGCCCACATTCCCACTGGCATGTAACCAGAGGCTGGAAGCTCTGCACTGGGAATCCCCCTGGGGAGGGGCAGCAGGGAGGAGCGTCCCTAGGAGGAAAAAACACTTGCTGCCAGGGCTTCACAGAGGGCTGCCATGTCACATCTTAGGATTTACTTCTTCTGATGGCAAACACACCCACCCCATGGGAAAATGCCCCTCTGCCTCCCCACACTGGAAAGCCACTGGTCGGAAGCAATACCCAGGTGCAGAGCAGGTGTTGTTGGGGAGAGGGTGCCTCCCATCCCTTGACATACCACCCCCCACAAGCCCCATGCCTACCGCTGGGGCGAGTCAGGGTCGAAGCAGGTCCTGGCCACGTCGGTGGCCCGCGGGTCACAGCAGTCACCGTCATCGAAGTCGTCCAACATGTTGTTGCACTCCATGTGACAGACGCCGTCGCGGCGCTTCCAGGAGAAGCAGCGGCCGGGCCTTCGGCAGTCCCCGCCATCGTAGCCGGTGAGGGGATGCTCGCACTCGGGGTCACAGCGCTCATTGCCCACCTTGCTGGGCTCGCAGCCCAGGAGGACGGTGCGGCGGCGCAGAGAGGAGTTGTGTACCTCCAGCAAGCTGAGCTGCCAGGAGATGTTGTAGGGCCGGAAAGCTTCACTCAGAGCCTGGTGTTGCCGCCAAATCTGCTCCCAGCTGACCGTCGGCCGCCCGCCGTCGTCCTCCGCCAGGTTGACCACACGGTACCGCACCACCTTCCAGCTCCGCAGCGGCCAGTGCTGGTTGTAGTGGGAGACCAGCTCCACGTTATCGCAGGCAGTCTGCCCACAGGCAGGGGGGCCCAGCGGCCGCAGGATGGGGGATGGTGGGGACAGCAGCACCCACTGCTGGGGGAAGGCACCCTCCCGAAAAGGCATCCAGCATTCCTCCGGGGTGGCAAAGCCAGCAGCCAGAGCCAGCCCTGCCGTGTCCTCAGCCACCTCCTCTAGAAAGGAGCGCTGGAGCTGGGATTGGGACAGGGCACCGCGCCACAGGGCCAGCCCAGCCAGGTGTCCCCTGAAAGTGTGGGTGGTCCCCCAGGCGTCCCCCCCCAGCAGCAGCGTGTGACAGGAGGACATGAAGGCACTGTGCAGGGGTCCCTCCTGCCCGCCGGAACGGCCGACACACACCCCATCGACGTAGAGGGCCATCCAGCGCCCATCGTAGCTGGCAGCCAGGTGTGTCCATGCCTCAGGGCGGTAGCGGTGGTAGGAGGTCACCTCGGTGGCAGTGGCTGCCCGGTCCGTGCGGAGGGAGAAGAAGAAGCGGGCGTCCTTCTTGCCACCGAGCTGCAGGGCGCGGATACCCAGCGCCCAGCCCTTGTCGTTGGCTGAGTGCGAGCAGTTGTTGAAGACACCTGCAGCAGGTCAGGGACAGGGATGGAGAGAGAAAGGAGAGCTGGTAAGGACCAGAGAGCATCACCACTCCTCCCTGGAGCACAAGCTGGGTCCTCGGCAGCAGGTAAATGAAGGTGGTCAGAGGCTGGGAAGTGGGTGCTCCACCAGGGGTGACACCCCAGCCCCCATTC
This sequence comes from Tichodroma muraria, assembly GCA_013390105.1. NCBI lineage: Eukaryota > Metazoa > Chordata > Aves > Passeriformes > Sittidae > Tichodroma > Tichodroma muraria. The sequence continues at coordinate 192,382 of WAAG01034907.1, forward strand.
AAAATCATTTGGATGAGTAGGTGGAGTAGCCAGGAAGAATGGCAGAGCCAGAGAGGCAGGATGGAGAGGGGACGAAGAGCGTGGATGGGAGGAGAGGCTGAAGAGTGAGGTGTTTCTGAGTTGCTCTGTGTAGGAGTGCTCTGGCAGGATGGGATTAGAGGCTAAGCTTTTTATCTGTGAGCCAAAGCTTTTAAGAATTAGAGCACAGCAACCCAAAGCAATACAGGCTCCTCCAGGGACTGCTTCCCCAACAGCTTCCAGGCAGATTTACAGCTCTCGTTTATGCTCCAGTTTCTCTCCCAGTCGTGCATCCAGTGCTGGCGGGAGAGGGTTGGAGGGGGCTGTGCTGCCTCCAGCCTGGCGAGTGCACTCCCCAGCCCCTAAGGCCACCTGAACATAAATCCATTCCCAGGAATAGCCTCTCCCTCTGTGCCCAAGCATGCTGCAAACCTGTTTTAGGCTAGGTAACACCTGGAGCTGTGCTGACTTTCCCCCAGATTGTCGAGTGCCCACGGCAAAGACCTGGAGGTTTGCAGGTACAGAATGCCTTTGGGAATCAGTGGCCGTAATGCACGTAAACGCTAGCAAGGATAAAGGGACCTGCTGCTTGAAATAAATGCCTCTGAGCTCCTAAACCACCACAGCCAGGACATTCATGCAGGTCATTGGCTGAGGTAACGAGTTTGAAGTCACTCTTCGAGAGACCAGTGGTGTCTTCTGGGGCACCCTGCTTTCCCATTCATCACACCAACAAACAGTGTCCCGATGCTGACAAAACCTGCTGCTATGCCCAGAGACTCTTAATGTTCCTGCTGCAGTATTTCTTATTCTCCATCCTGCTTTTCCTGCTGCATGGATTCTCCTGCCCCTCACTGTGCCATTCCCATCGCATACACTGCCTACCCATCTTCATGGCACCAGGAGCTCGTGGCCCAAAACAAAGCACTCCTGCCTGTGCCACTGTCTCTCCTGTCCCCGGGGATACCCCCCACCTGCTGCCAGAATTGCAAAGAGGCCGGTAGAGAGAAACAGAGGTGTAGAACAGAAGGAGCCCCAGGAGGAGCAGGATCTCCTGGCTCTCACCCAGGGGGTTTGTCTGAAGTCAGTTTACCATGACCCCACGTTTCCCCCTCATAGACGTGGATTGCAAAGGTCACGTCAAGCCCTGCTGCTCCCCAGGAAGCAGCATCCCTCCCTCCATCCATTGCTTTTACCAAGGGTGAGATGGGTGGTGGCCTCTAAACCATCCCACGGCCGTAACCACCCTGGGCATGGATCCCTGTCACTGCTCACTACAAAGGCAGCCACGCACAAAGCCTCTGTGGGCGGATGGGCTTTGGCCAACTCTTGTTTTCTGGTGGATTGTGAAAGGGAAGCAGAAAGACCAGGGGAAGCTGAGACAGGAAGAAGCCAAAAAGCAGGAGGCAAGCAAAGGAGCCTTGCAGATGTGAGAAGGCAAAGCTGGAGAGTATTTTTGGGCTGGGTGCTGGCTGAAACGTGCTGAGACCTGCACACTCAAAAGCCATCTTTTGGTTCTCACTGCGGCTGAGGAAACAGGGCTTGCTACCTTCTCTCTTGGGCAGTTCACCTTGAAATGATTCACAGTGTCCCAAATCTGATTAAACCCCAAGATAAAAATGGGAAAAACAGTGTTAGGGGTGGAACAGACCCTAGGGTGAGTGTAAGCTATCATCCTCACAAACCCATGCTAGAGCCAAGCCATGCCTGGAAGTGCCTGATGAGTTCAACACTGGCCAAAAGAAATTTAAGTGAGCCCAGAACCAGGCATAAGAACTTCATCAAAGTCCTCAAAGGGATGTAAGTAAGGCCAAGGCCAGCTCTACAGCAGGGGAGAAAAATCAATAAATCAACAGCTGGTGCATCCTAGACATGGCCAGGGATGACATCTCCACATCAGCAGCAGCGGAACTTCTGCAGGCAGAGCAGCATGCCCCACAGCCAGCAGCCACTGCAGAATAGTGTAACAAAAAAGGTCTAGCACCAGGTCCTGATGTCTCTCAAGGGCCTTCATGAGAAATCATCAGGGGAGCAGTTTCAAGATGCCAGAGTTTGCCGAGGAGCTTGGTATTTTGTCCTGAGGCAACCCACCAGAAGGGAAAGCTGTTTGTAGGAGTGTAGGACTTAGATCTCTTCAGCAGCTCTAAGTACAACTCTGCCTCTTATCCCTCAGATGGGAAAGGGGAGCTCTAGCCTGGTTTATGCTGTTCACCTGTGCCTTAGGGGAATGCCTCTGGGGATTGAAGCAAGAGCTGTTGGTAACAGTGGAAAAAAATATGAAGAGGAAGGTACCTGCCAAGGAAGGTCATGGAGAAAAAGCCCACAAAGAGATCAAGAGTCCCCCTTCCAAGTGTACCACACTGCAAGCAGCCTCTCCCACTGGGGCCAGGAGTTTTGCAGCACAAGGAATAGCTTTCAGTCATGCTTTGAGACCCAGATACTGGGCAAAATCAACTGCTAAAGCTCCAGAGGGTCTGACAAAGGCCAGGAGCCTCTAGTCATGGTCACCCCTCAGGGTATGCAGTGGGAACCAGCTCAGGGACCCAAGGAAGACATCTGGATTTAGACACAGCAGATGTTTTGGATGGTCTCTGGTGAAGAATCTGACCCAACAAAATCACCTACAATCTGAGTGAAAATAAAACTCATCTTGGCACAAAGGGAAATCCCTTATGGTTCACCAGAAGCAGAGCAAGCATAGATGGAAGGGAGAGACAAAGGGTGGAAAGGGAAACAGCATCACATGAAAGGACTCTCATCTGCTGCACAAAATGAGTAGGGCAAGGAAGAAGGATCAGTTTCCTCCCCTAACAGTGGCTGCGGCAGGTTATACCCCAGCAGAAATCCCCCCATGAAGCAGTGACTAAGGATGAACAACCCCATCCAGGGGGGCCCTGAGGCAAAATGTGTCACCTGAGGGGAAAAAACAGTCACTCCTGAGCCTTCAATCCAAGCAGCAGCCACACCAGCTGACAGGACAGCTTGCTTTCCATGATCAGAACTGCTCAGCCTGCCCTTACTTCCCAGGCACTGATGCTGGGAGAGCTCAGCTCTGTCGTGCTTTCCTCCTGCCTTCCCTCACACATGGACTCTTGGAGCATCTCCAGCTCCTCCACACCTCTGGATGACCTCATGCTCAGTCACCTCTCTTTTGACAGAGCAGGAGCAGCAGATCAGGAGCAGACTCGGCACCTGCCGAGGGCTGGCAACTGCTTCTGTCACCTGCTCACACAAAATGCCAGCAGCACTGGGCTGGCCACTTCGGCCACCCACACCCAGGCCCCTTGGTCCCAACTGCAGGGAGACAGTGGGAAGTGAACAGTGACTCAGACAGCTGGAGGTTCCTGGGGCTGACTCAAACCCTGGAGCAGGGAAGCTGAGGGATATTACTCGAGTGAATGCCAGCGCTCACGGGTGGTGCTTTCAGCACTGAAAACTCTCCCACCCTCCAGAAGGAAATTAAAAAATAAAGAATAAAAAAAATAATAAAAATCTCTGCTGGCTAGCTGGGAAACTCAAAACCCAGCACCTGCAGGCCAGGCCTCCAGATGCAAACAGCTGTGCTGCTGATGTGATGACTGGGAATTGCACTCCATGCATCCCAAGGTGCTGCCTGCCAGCAGGGAGGCATCGAGGATGCTGGTGGGAAGGCAGACAGCGAGATGGATGCTAGGGAGTTTGGTAGTTTCCTTGTACACGGCTGTTTTTCCCCTCTGCCAGGGACTCCAGCCCGTCCCTCCCACCTCTTCCACAGCACAGGTGTGGTTATTGCCCTATAACCAAGGAGAAAAATCAGTGAAAGGAGCCAGGCAAAGCAGAGACAGGTTCAGTGGAATGATCACAAGCCAAGGGAGAGTTAGGATAGAGAGAGGGATTCCCCGATCAGCATGGACAGAACAGAAACACAGGAGTTCCCACTGTGGGGACCCCAGACATCCTGGCACTGCCGTCTGTTCCCAGCCCTTCCCTAGCATCCTGGCACTGCTCTGCCGAGCTTGTACCCAGACACAAACACCCATCCTGGCATAGCTGAATTAAGCACCACTGCAGGAGGTGACATCTGCCCCACTCTGTGCCTGCCTGCCAAGTCTTCTCTGTCTCCTCAGCTTCTCCATCACAGGATCATTAAGGTTGGAAAAAAACGTTTGAGGTCAAGTCCAACAGTTAATCCAGCACTGCCAAGCCCACAAATAAACCATGTCCCTAAGCACCACATCTATACATTTTTTAACACTTCCAGGGATGGCGATTCCACCACTTCCCTGGGCAGCCTGTTTCAGCATGTGACAACTCTAAGAACTTTTTCTCAGCATCCAATTTAAACGTCTCTTGGCACAATCTAAGGTAATTTCCTCTTGTCCCATCACTTGTTACTCAGGAGAAGAGACAGACAGGCACTACACCCTCCTTCCAGGTAGCTGTGCCGAGCAATAAGGTCCCCCCTGAGCCTCCTTTTCTCCAGGCTGAGCCCCTCCAGCTCCCTCAGCTGCTCCTCACAGGAATCGGCCATCCCTCGCCTGTTTCTCAGCAAGCTCTTGAGGGGGCAGTTACGGGTAGAACCAGCCCCTGGGGCCGCCCCCTGCCCCGCAGCCGTTGCGCAGAGCCCTCGGGGCCGCAGCCCGGGCCATCGGACCGGCTCCGGCCGTGAGCGCGGCGCGGCTGCCACCGTGCGGCCACCGCCCCGGGGACCCGCCAGGAGCCCCGGAAAGCCTCAGCGTGCCCGCAGCCCCGAGCAGGGGCGACTGGTGGGCTGGAGGGAGGAAGGGAGGAGGATCAGTGGGAGCGTATCACCCAGAGGGACCTTCCAGCTCCCGGCGAGGGAAGAGGGGAAAAACGGGA
>WAAG01034907.1:197731-226111 GCA_013390105.1 Tichodroma muraria
AGTTGGGGGGCGGGGAGGTGGGGGGCGAGGGGCCGCGGGGGAAATGGGGTGTTCAGGGGTCGGCGGGCGGCAGCGCCGGGGCACAGTCCCCCGCCCCCCGCCGCAGCCGCTGCCCCCAACTTTTCCCCGGCACCGCTCTCCTCCCTTCTGCTCCTGCGGGAGGAGGAGGAGGAGGAAGAGGAGGAGGAGAAGGAAGGCGAGAGCACTGCGGCGGGGACCCCCCTTCTGCCTGCAGCCGGGGTTCCCGGGGCACGGCGGACCCTGCGCGGCTCTCGGCGCTGCCCGGCTCTGCCTGCGGGAGCGGGGGATGCGTTAGTCGCCCTTATCTAGAAAGCCCCGAGGCGCTCCGCTCCCCCCCCCACCTCAAGGAGGGGTGTGGAGGGGGGGCTGCCCTTATTTAAAGATGATTATGTCCAATCTAATAAACCCCGAGCGGAGCATCGCCCTCCCTTCCCTCCGCCCTCCCAGGCGCTGCCCAGGATGCTGGCGGGGAGGGGATGCGAAGGAAACACAACCCTCCGGGCGCTGGGTCCCCTCCGCACCCCCTTCCCGCCCTTGGGGTTTTGGGACAGCACCTGCCTGTCCCTGCCCGTGTCTTCTCCTGTTGTAGCTCCCGCCTCGCCTCCATCCTCCATCTCCATCACCTAGAAGGGAGGAAAAGAAGCTGAAAGGAGGGGACACCCTCCCTCAGCCCTGCCCCAGGCAAGGGGAGAGGTTGTCTTGGACTCAGGGTCCCTCCTCGGCAAGAGATTTTTCTGCTTTTTCTCACTTCGATTTTTCATTTTTTCCTTTCCCAAACAATGACACGTGCAGACAGGTGGGGTGTAGGTGCCTTATCTGAGCAAAACATATACAAAAGCCAAAAAAATCCCTATGAATGCACCGAGGGAGTGGGCAGCAGAGTGACAAGCATCTCATCCACCCTCTGCCAGAGGGTATAGCACCAGCGCTGCTGGGGAGAGTTTCTCAAAGCATGCAGGTGAGAAAACAAAGCCTCAAAGTTTCCTCTTGGTTCCCAAGACTCCCTCACACCATCACATGGCATAGGAGACTAGGAAAGCTTCAGCAAGGAGATTCAGTAAGATAAGAAGCTTTTTTATGCTTCCTTTTCATTATTATTATTTTATATATCCTTTTTTTTTCACTCCCAAACACTATCTGTGGCGGTCAGTCTGAAGCAGGGTTGCCAGCGAAAGCTGGGAGGCCCATTCCAGGGTACAGGCTTTCAAACCAGCAAGGCAGGAGGGAAGGGATTTAAGAACAAACGGCAGGAGCTGGCTGTGTGGGGTTGGGCGGGTTTTTCGTCTTCTCAGGTTGGGAGGGTGATGGGAATAAGGGTGGGGGACTGATGCCTTTAGTCAGGGGGAGATAGAAAAATACAGTGCTGGAAAATTTGAGGGTTAGGAGGGGTGAGCACAGTGCATCTCCTGCTGCCTAGGAAGGAGGAAGGTGGGTGTGAGCACACAGAGAGGTGAGGGCTGGGCTGGCAGTGTGAAGAGGAAGGGAGGACACAAGGGAGCGAACAAGGCCAGGCAGAGCAAGGATGGCTCATGCAAAGTTGTTCAAGCAACTCCCAAGGACATTTGTGGTGTGAACCACATCCAAGCACAACACCAACACCCATCGCTTGCGGGGCGGTGGTGACAAGAGGTCTGCAGCTCTCCTGCCTGTCCCAACTGACCCAGTGCCCATCCACTAGCAGTGGGGGCATGGAGATAACCCAGCTCAGGGCTTGGCACTGGTGAGGTGGCCCAGCAAGTGTTGTCCTGGGGCCAATGCCAGCAAGTGCCTCTTACAGTGCGTATTCATTCAGGAATGAACCAGGCTCCTGATAGCTCTGTCTAACAGGGCCTGATAAGAGACGATCCCATGGGGTGGCTAATTTTGAATGGTGGGGACTTTATTAAGAATCTGTTTATCATTTTGCAAGACAACATTCTTCCCCAGGTACTCCAGAGAAGCAAGACCCTCAGCAACGTAAGCTGCCATCCAAGAAGTTCAGCAGCACTGCCTCCTCGGGGACGGCCTAGCTGGGATGAATCCAGCACCAAAGCAATAAAACCCTCCAGAACTTCATCCAGGCAGCGACTCTATATATAGGCTCTGGCTGGGCTAAGCCACTCCCTTGACAGAATGACACCCACAAACAAATAGCTCTGCTGTCTGCAGGGTTGGGATGCACCAGGAGCTGCAAAACCCACCATGGAGCCCACCTCCGGGGGCAAGATGGGCAACAGCAGAGGAAGGCTCCCTGCCATGCCAAGCCCTTGTCTTCCCCTGCTCTGCCTGTCCAAGCCTGAGTTTGTCCGGATTTAGGAACCACTGGAGCAGGAGGCTGAGACTATGAATAATTTTCCCGTGTTGGATCCTGAGCACCCTCCACCCAGGCAGGTTCCCCTGGCAATCCCTGCCAATTTGGGGCTGGTGAGGATGAGGATGGCAGGACAATGGGGGCACATCACAGGGCTGGCTCAACATCTGGGGAAGAGACATGCTGGGATGCTATTCCCATCCCAGCACCACTGTATTTACTACAGTATACACTGTATTTACTACAGAGTAAATCCCTGTCATTTGGGTAATTTTTTCTTTGCTTTCCAAAAACTAAACAAAACAAAACAAAGAAAAAAATCCCTCAGAAAAACCCCAATTAACTGAACCTGTGAAGAGAATACTGGTCCTGTGGATAAGGCGGGGATTCCAGGGTGACCAACTGGTGGCAATGTGCCCTCAGCATGTTTTCTGTCTCTCAGGGAAGCAGAGAGGGAATCTCTTAGAAATCCCAGCTCAGAGCCAGGCCATCTTGGCTAAGGAATGCAACAGCTCTGGGACCTTTCATGAAGATGATCCTCACAGGCAGGGTGCCACTGCAGTTCAAATCTGCTGATGATGTTCAGGAGCGACTAAAAGGATGCTGAGTGGGAGGAAGGAGGAGGGCAGAGGGGTATCAGAGGATCAGTTTGGCAGTTTTATTATTGAATAAATAGGGGTTTATTCCTTAACCCTTCCTCATTCTTTGTCCTTCCTAGCATGTCCCTGCTCTTTGGACCCTCTGGGCTGTCAGTCTCTGCAGTCAGGGTTATTTGGGGTGGGGATTGGGTAAGACAGGCTGATGATGCTGGGAAGGAGCAGGGAGCCAGGAGCCTCTGGAAGGAGGCAGGGGAAGTGGGGAGCCCCATCAAAGTGAGATGCTGAGTGAGGGCTCTGGGATGGTCCCAACACAGGAGTGAGGTACCCAGGGCTGGTTCAGCCCTCACTGGGGGAAGGTGAGGAGCAGCTGTGGGGTACACTAAAGGGGGAATGGACAAGATGACCTTTAAAGGACCCTTCCAGCCCAAACTATTCTGTGATTCTAGGATTTAGCTGGAGCAGAGGCTGAGCCTTGCTTTTCCCCACGCCTGTCAAAAACCATCAACAAAAGCCTTCCTCTCCCTCCACTCCTCCTCGGGAAACCACCAGTGATCTTGACATGGGAATAAAGGCTCTGGGAGAATCCAGCTTTTTTGTTCACAGCCAGGCAGCCAAATCCCGCAAGCCTGAGACAGCAAGCCTCAGCAATCAAAGCCACGAGCAACAGCCGACCCCGCTCAGGGCACAGCCCCAGCTCTCCCTCCTCTCCCTCCCCAGCTCTCCTGCTTTTCCCAAGCAGATTAGGAGCCTGTTCAAACACTCAGGACCCCCGGAGGTCAGAGACGCTGGCCTCCCACACCAGAGGTTTGTTTGGGAACTCGCTGAGTTTCCTGCTTCTGGTAGGTCTGGAGATAAGCCCTGGTGTGCAGCCGCCGTCTGGTGCCAGTGCCGGTAGGAGTCCGCAGTTGCACACTGAAAATCCTGCAGCAAAAGCTCCAGAGCCGTAGAATCAAAGGATCACAGAATGGTTCGGGTTGGAAGAGACTGTAAAGATCATTTAGTTCCACCCTCTTGCCATGGGCCAGGGACACCTTCCACTATCCCAGGTTCTTCAAGCCATGTCTGACCCGGCTTTGGAAACTTCCAGGGATCCAGGGGCAGCCACAGCTTCTCTGGCCACCCTGTTCCAGGGCTTCACCACACTCACAGGGAAGAATTTCTTCCTAATATCTAAATCAAAACCTATTCTCTTTCACTTAAAATTCATCTCCCTTTGTCCTAACATGCCCTTGTCAAAAGTTCTGTCCCCTGTGTGTTTGTGCCTTGCAGATGGACACACCTTGTAAGGGATGAGAGACAATCACGGAGACCTCCCACAGGCACTCCCATGGATTCTCCACGGCCTGGGAGGCTGGGTTCCCCTCACCCTGCGACACCCAATAAGGTTTCCCTGTGCTGTTCAGTCCCATGAGTTTGGTGATAATAATTTCTCTGATGAATTCAGCTGTACCTGCCTCAAGGCTTTAACGAGCCACGTACACGACCTGAGCCACGTACACGACCTCAACTCCTTTGGCAGTGGAGCAAAGGAATGAATTTAAGTAACAGCAAAGGATATGTCTGCTGCATCATCCTCACACCTCACACCTGCCTCCTCCCCTGTGCTCCGAGCCACGCAGCACGTATATTGCCCAGGGTGGCAGGAATGCAGGGAGTCCACGGAGGAAGGCAACTACCCAGGCAGTCATTGGGGCATCAGCTAAGGTGCTTGGAAGCCAGTTTGCTGCATTACCATCAGACACAGCTACTTTGGAGCAGCCTTGGACATCTTGCTGGAGCCCTGAGCTGCAGCAGAGCTGTGCTTTGGACGGGTCTTGCCAGCTTCCAGTAAAAAACATTTACTTCCAGCTGGGAGGTGAGGATGGTGAAGAATGCTCAGCAGTTCACTCACATCTCTGCATAGGGAAGACATTCCCTACATAACCCTCCAACGATCTTCCTGCATCCCAATGTTTTACACTTCACCAAGAACTTGCAGGTGCTAAATTAAGACCTGCTAGAGAACAGGGCATGACCTTTGCAAGACAGGGTGTCTCAGATATTGAAAATTATTCCAGCTGCTGACAAAAGGCAGGGACTTTTCTGCCTTTATGTAATGTAGCTCTTCTAGCAGCCAAGGAGGAAAAGCATACATGAAAAAGCAGGGGGGAAATGGAATCTAGCTTCTCACTTCCATTCTGCTGCTGTCGTTGGGGAGTTTCAGCCCCATTAAGACAGGATAGTCCAAGCACAGCTCTATCCCAGCTCGGTGGGAAGTGCTTGCCAAGGGATGGTACGCAGCTCCTGTGCCTGCACCAGAGGCAGGATCCCAGAGGAGCTGTGCAGGCACCAAAGGGAGGAGCAAACACAGCAGGGACCGGCTCAGACTTTCAAAACCCCACCCCAGCAGAGCAAAATCTGCTGGCAGGAGCTCCAGGAGAGCACTGGTGGCCAGGTGGAACAATGACACAACCTTGCTGCATTTTCATCGCCCGTGTGCCCACACCATCTGCTTGTTAGTCCCTGTGGAAGTGCTGCTCACACGATAGCATCGCTTCCTTAATCGAGCACGACTTCCCTTGCAGGAGGGTCAGAGCAATTACCTGTATGAAGCTCCACCATCTCCTGATCCTGATAGCCTTCATCCTGCTCCTGCATCTTTAGACACTTTCCATGTGTCGCCCAGACCGAAAAGCCATTTGCTAGAGCCAGCTGATAAGACATGAAGTGAAGGCTTAATCTGGAACTGGTATCTGAAGGACAAGGGAAGGAAGAAATGGTTTGTGCCACCCCAGCGCAGATGCAAAGCTCAGCGGTCCCTCAAAATTCACATTTTAAGATCTCTCATCTGATCCCAGCCAGGGAACAGCTGCAGCAATAAGAAAAGGAGTAGAAGTGAATGAGCACAGTGGCTGAGGTGGAGGCAAAGGGGCTGCATTTAACTTTTACCTCAAGGTAAAGCAGGATTTTTGGTACTGTGAATTAGAGGTGCTACCTTATTGTTGATCCAAAACTCACTATCATTGGGACATCCTCTATCTTGCATAGAACATGCTTTGTCATTTGGCAGTGAGCAATAAAAAGAAGCATGAAAGAGTCAGACTCAGCTCTTAAAAGCTGACCAGCAGGGTTTTAAGTATTTGGGGTTTGGACAAGTTCATCACAAGTTCATCTCTGCCTTCTCCATTCATTTTCAGAAGAGACAAATAAAAATAGACTTTCCAGAAAAGCCACAGACAGGGGAGAGATGGGGATGGAGCCACGTGCCAGCTTCCAAGGAAGCTCACTGCCTCCAGCTCACAAATGTGCTGTGGACCTGCATCGCCCAGGTGATTCATGTCCCATCTTAGGGCAGGCTGGAACCCTGGTTAAAATCTGGAAGAAAGGATGAGCACATACACACACACACACACTATTCTCAAGCAAGAGAAAAAGGTGGTTATCCCAGGTTATCCAAGTTTATTGGTTATCCAAGTTTTCAGTTGATTTTTTGTTTGTTTGTGGATGTTGCCCACAGCATGGCTTTGCAGCTGGTTTGTAGGAAGTGGCAGCAGCCCCAAGTGTGCACCCCCAGGCCAGTGGCATCCTGATACCTGTGAGTCCACACACGAAGCAAGAGCTGGAGGCATCAACAGCATTGGCTCCCTCCAGCCTTTCCAACCAGAGTGGGGACCTCCATTTCTCATAGGACTTGCATTGGGATGTGTCCTAATTGTGTTGCAATGTGTGGCCACATTGTGCCAGGAAGTTATCTGAAGTTATCTGAAGCCCTTGAATCTTTCGTTTCCGTTTTCGGTTTCATGCTCCTGAGCCCTTCAGCGTCTCTATCAACTGTGTTGTGATGATGGTCCACCTCTGTGGCTAAACTCAAGCACAGAGACACCTTCTAAGGTTGTTTGGTGCTTTGCTTCTGAGATGTTTGTGGCTTTTTTTTACCCAGTCTTAACCCTGGTGCCACCTTAAAACCTCAATCCAGAGTGCTCACCACAGCTGTTGAGCAGAAGAGGGCAAAGCTTGGGTGTGAAAGCCTTGGTCAGGACAAGATCTTGCTGGCAAGGATCACCCCTTCCAAATCAGAACCTTCCTCGGTGCTAAAACCCGCTGGATCTTTGTAGCCTGCTCTCATAGTCTTCATCTCATCTCAGTCAGAGCTAATTAGTTGTTTTATCTTTATCCCTAGGTCAGGTTTTCCCCTCAACCATTTCTATGACTTCTTTTAGAGCTGTAAATGCATGAGTGATTTCTGGTGGAGAAGGGTTACTCAAAGTCATCTCTGACCTCCCTTTCATGCCACAGCACTTCCAGCTTCTGCCAGCCTCACTGTGCTGGCAAGGAGCACAGGAAAAATGCAGGAATCCAAGTCTGGGGAGAGTTAGCAATATCAGTAATATACATCACTTTACATGTAATTTACATCACTTTAGATGTAAACCTACTGGGCAATGTCTTTCCAGTTGAAGAGGAGAGGCTGTTCGTGCCATGCTCTCCCTGTGCAAGCCTCCAGGTCCTGAATCTGCTGCTGGAGAGTCCCCTGCAGCTTAATGTGGCCATGCAGTCAAGATCCCACATTATGTCCTTCTTGCAGCCCACGGCACTGTGCCCATTGCTGCAGCTCTACCACTATCACCCACAGTGATCCTTTCTCTCCTTGCCTTCTCTAGGGCCCTGGAGAGCCTGGAAACATGCCACGCCCCACACTGCTGCTCAGCTAGGCCTGGGGGCACTAGGCCAAGCAGGAGGAGCTCCAAGGATGCAGCAGTCCCTTGAACGTTCCCCGTTGCCCGACGGGGTGTGTGCCTGCATGCTGCTCCTAGCCAGAGCACAGCTCTCCGGCACTGCCACCGGGGACTGGGGAGGAACGTGCTGCTCCACAGACTGAAGGCAGCTGAGAAGAAAGATAAAGCCAAAGCTTCATTTTGCTGGGATATTGGCACGCTGGCACTCATGCAACCCTCTTAGTTCAAGCTGGTTTTCTGTGCAGTAAACCTCAGACCAAACTCATCCAGCAAAACCCCCGAGTACAGAGTTGTCCCCGTAAGAGGCTATTTGGCAGCATCGCTGTCCCAGGCCAGTTTGAGGGATTAAAAAAACGCCCTTTTGCTGGTACAGAAAGTTTTCAGCATTGGCTGTATTTTTCCTGGGCTTAAACCGTGCTGGGGAAAACGTGCTTTTCCAACCTGTCGCTGCCCTTGGGCTGAGAGGAGATCCTGGCTAGATGGGTTCCCCGGCTAACCCTCTGCCCTCACAAGACTGATTTCTCCTGCCAGGCTGCCAAAGCACCACCAGCACTGGAGGCTGAGACGTGTCCGCACCCCACCAGGAGGCCACCGTGGGCCCCGTGGGAGCTGGTGAAACGGAGGAACCCCTCCGAGCGAGGCGCGCAGCGGTCCGGGCGCATCGCTCGCCCCGGGCGCGCCGGCGTGCCGGGGACCCGGCACCCACCGGTCCCGGCGAAGGTGCTGCGGTTCTTGGTCTCCCCCCAGTGACCAGACCACATATGACAAAGCAGCAGGTCTGGCTCATGCTGGGGATTTCCAGCCCCACGAGCAGAGCTCCTGGTGTATGATTACCAGGTAATTATACTAATCGTTATTTCCCGGAATCCTCCCCATGAGCAAAGCCCCCTCGCCGATGTGCAGGCTTATGTTGCCACTTTTAGAAACAAGACCCTATTTCTCCCATATAGCATCACTTGAAATGTATATATTCATTCATTAAGGAGCACTGACACCACTGTAGCAAATGACCTGTCAACAGATTTACAGCAGGAAGTAAGTCACTGCCTCTGAGCCTGCACTCTTAACATAATTAAAGTCCTCTGTTTGGAATTCGTTGTTAATTAATATTCATACTCTGTTCCCCATCTGCCATTCCATGTTATTGGATCCTTCTGAGATTGATCAGAGGGATATTAAGGCAACAAGCAGACAGAGAAAGAGGGGTTGCCTGGTGGGAAGGGATTGAATCAGCTTTTGGTAGAGGAGCAGAATTGCATCCAGAACCTCAACTGCTCTGGAAGGGAATGGCTGAAGCATCATCCTGCCTTGCTCTGTTGCTGAGGGCAAGTGAAAGAGATAGTGAGAATGATGGATCGAAAGACAGACACCATGGTTGGCTCCTGGAGTCTCTCAGGACTTGCTTCAGCCCTCAGAGGGAGGTGAGAAGCATCTCTGGAGCTGGGTGCCAAGGACAAGCTGGCAGCTGGTGCTGTGAGTGAAGTGCAATTGAGATGAGTCCAATTGCTGGCCCTTGTGGTTTGGCCTGGGGGAGCAGCCAGGGCAGCCCAGCCCCATGAACCAGACCCACAGCTCAGTTATATGGGAGTGGAGGCTCAGGAGAAATTCCCAATGAAGCCATACTCACTTGGGCATATGCAAGGAAGACACAGATTTGTGGGGTGTTAATGGATACGAAAAGATTTTTCCCAACCTAGTGCAGGGCATGTGAGTGGCATGTGGGTATATTTGCAGGGACACAGGCCAACTTCTCAGTGTGGGCACAGCCCTCGCAGTGGCAACACACCCAGTGCCCCTCTTATAGCAGGTCATGGGCTGGCCCTGGCCCTAGATGGGCCCTGAGAGCTTGCTCCAACCCTGCACAGGCTGGAGGTCTCCTCCTACCTGATCTGCAGCCACTGTAGCATTTCCACAAGTGCTCAGCATGGATCCCAACACAATCAGACACCCACGGGAACAACCACAACTCCTGTACCAAAACCACTGAAACCAGGCATACACTGCCCACTGCTCTGTGTGGAAAAGGTGTCCCCATGTCACAGCCTGAGAGCCTAGTGGTTGCCATCCCACTGAGCACACGGGCTGCTGTAAATGCAGTGCTCAACAGTGTGAAGAGGTCAGGCTGGAGACACAGGCCCTGGTGGTGGTCCTGTAACACCCCACTGCCCCCTCTCCAGGTGCTGGAGGTGTGTCTCTTGTACTGACCCATATCACCCCACCACCCCGTACTGAGATGCTGGAGATGCCAGAGCTGAGCATCCTTTGAAATTAAGGGCACTTCATGCACAGCAAAGCCTCTTGAAGACCTCTCCTATTCTAGGATATCTGGGGGTCTGTGGTTGGTGCAGACAGGTAGGCAGCTGGAAGGCAGGTCTTGCAGTCAGCCTCTCTCAGCAGGCGGGAACTGCCCTTCTCCCTTTCCTGGGCACCTCCTCTTTCCCAGGAAAGGTGACACAGGGACATGGTATCTCAGGATGGAGGTTCCCAAAGGACCAGAGGGACTGGGGCTCTCAGCCAAGCCCTGAGTGACAATGGCTCTGCCTCAGGAGCACTATACGTGAGGTCTCCTCTATTAACAAAGTCCATTTTGAATGTTTTTTAGATCCTTAAACACAATCTTAAATTGGACGCACCCTGCTCTGAAAGCTGAGTCCTCCTGGTACCTCCTGTTTATATACGAACAATCAAAGTGATTTATTCATCTGCCTAAAGCATGGTTGCTCTTTGGGCATCCATTCATTATCCTTATCTATCTGTCCTAGTTAGGAGCTGAGCAATCCATCTTGCCCACCCTAATGTATGCCAAAAGGCTCCGCGTGCTGCCGCGCTCCAGGAGGGCTCTGCTGGAGCTGACGGCGGGGGCCTGGTTTCCAGCAGTGCTCTGCGCAATTCCCTTGATGTCAGCTGGAGCCACCTGTTGTCACCCTCCTAGAAAATTAAAGCCTAGGATGGGCAGAGCCAAGGTGGGCACTGAAAGGATTTGCAGTTGTAATTCGGACTGGATGTGCCACCAGGCTTGCTATGGAGCGCGTGGACCTCGTGCACTCAGCGTGCAAAGAGCCCAGTTAACCAAGAGAACGTCTCCATTCTCCTGATTAAACTGAAAAAGGGGACCAGTGGAGTGGTCCTGGGGCATCTGTGATGAAAAGATCACACTGGTCCTGTGCCACGTGGGTAACCAACAGTGGCAGCTGCACCCTGGCTCCCCACCGGCCCTGCCTGGGATGTTGCAGGGGGGCTCAGGGGGTGTCTCAGGTAATAGCAGGGTGCTGCCCTCCTGCCTCCTGGGGAAGAGAGGTTCCACACCTTGTAGAAAGTGTAGCACCATGAGAACGTTACAACCCTGGAAGTGTTGAAGCCCAGGTTGGATGGGACTTGGAGCAACCGTGTCTAGAGGAAAGTGTCCCTGCCCACAGCAGGGGCGTTGTAACAAGATGGTCTTTTAAGGTCCCTTAAAAACCAAACTAGTCTGGATTCTATGATCTATGGTCATCAGAAATTTGCAACATAAAATGTGTTGTCACCTCCCTTCTCATCTTTCCTCAGGGACAAGCAGTTGTGATAAGTTGAAGCTCCTTGTATGCAGCAGGCAGTTGCCCAGCAAGGAGAAGTGGGATTCACGCTCTGTCCCACTGTCTGTTGCCATCCTGAGTTCTGGGGGGACTGTTCAATCCCACAGCCATGGATTGGAGAATGCTGAGACTCAGTCATGAAGGAGACATGGAGGGTCTCCACCCTGCAGAAGACATTCCTCAGGGAGGATGGCACTGGGGCTGCACACCATGTGGTGGGCACCTCTTGGTCAGTGGGTTGTGTGACTATTAAATTTTTCTTAATTTATAGTTACTGCTGAAACTATAAATTAAGAAAAATAATTCTAGAAGCTTAAATAAACTGCACAAGGCACAGTGTCCCTCTAAGGAAACCAGGAAAGATTTGCAGCTCCCCATCAAGAGGGTCCTCTCTTACCAAATTCACCTCTTCAGGTAAAGCACAGGGTGAAAGAGTTTTCCCAAGGAAATTCAGGAAGAGTGTTTGGCCACAGGTAAACCAAATGGCTTTCCCATTTCTTCTCTCTTGAAAAAACTGACCCAGTTTGGCTGAAATCTTCCACAGAAATTCAGGTTGAGGCAAATCCCTGGGAGACAATTTCTGCCTAAATGTCTGTGTTTTGGCATTGTTCTAAGTAATAGGAAACACAGCCCCATAAAGGGAAGTATTGGGCAATCTCAGTAATAAGCAGTGTTATCTGCCCTGTCTACAATAAAACAATTAATTTTCGTTAATTTACCCCCTTTGCCTTTGAAGAGGATTTCTAGACTGGGGGGCAGGGGAGAGAGAGAAGACAAAAAAAGAAGAAAGCAATGGAATTAGCCAACCACCTCCAGTCTTGAATCACTCTAGATCTGTGAGACAGCACCTGGCAGAGCAAGGAGAGGTTGTGGATGGGAGACCTCTGAACTCATCTAATAAACAAGGAAAAGGTTCCTGCCACAGCCATCTCTGAGCAGGACCTTGAACAGTTGGGTAATATAAGGGGTCGTGGAGGATAAGCACAGGGTGGTAGGAGTAGGGCAGAAGCACTTCCAAAAAACAGTCCTGGAGAGGGAAAATCAGGTGTTTTCACAGTATTTGAGACCATTTCCTTCTGTGCAGAGTGGGTAACCAATGCTCATGTTGGGATTCTCCATTGCATTGGTGAATGTGGTTTGCAGCCTGCCTGAAAGCAGGATACCCACAAATTTTTGTGGAAGTGCTTATTTTGGAAAGATTTCCAGTCTGAGGAATTCGTGGTTTGGAATATCTAGAGAAGCTCTAGGTAAGCACCTAAAATTTGGGGAACCAAGGCAGACCCAAACCCTTCAGGCCAGTGCCTACAACTGGGTACCAGGCAGCACAACTTGCTTCCCCACTTGTGCGGTGGTTACCAACTTGGTAGGTTGAAGTGGGGTGAAATGACCCCCTGACCATGCACCCTCTTCAACATCACCATGGTTGGATTGGACACAGTGCTGCTGCACTCGTGCAGTCTGACCCAGCAAGCCACCAAGATGTTCTGAGCCACGTCTGGCTGTCTTCTGGAAATTCCTGGGTAGATTTTGCCAAAAGATCACCCAGGTTTGACAAATTTAGCTTGCTGTAGCGTCAGATGACTCTGTCCACAAGCCAGGTTGATTTCATAGCCACTGTAAGAGCAGGGACAATAACCACACACTTGGAGAGAAACACACAAGCCAAAAAGGTGGTATTTTGCAAAGAAACACCCTTCACCAAGCTTAAGACAAGCAATGAAATATTCATAGGACACTAAAGCAGTGGGCTCCCCGGCTGTCTCCTTATGGGAATCCAATAATACTGGAGACAGCCTTAATTCAATATTCAAAAAGCCTCTTTCCCTCTCTTTCCATCTCCTTGATGTCTCTTTGGGTACAGAGACCTTTTGGAAACCTCAGCTTTATATTCTGGATGCATTAGTGGAGAGAGAACGGTGGAGAGGAGGAATGGGGGGAGGAGTGGGAGCACGAAGACAGGGATCACACACAGGACAACTGGGGATTTCTGGTCCCCAGGCAGCCTGAGGATGCTTTGGCTGCAGGATCTGAGCCAGCTCTTCCCAAAAGCATGGCTGCATGGCTTTTTTGGGGCAAGGCCCACACTTGTGCTCAGACATGGCTGGTTAGGAGTCAGCTCTGGTCCAAGAGCTGTGTGACCATGGTTGTGTGATCCTGTGCTCCCACAGAGAGGCTCACTGCAAAACAGGACGCCTGGCTCAGCTGCAGTGGATGTCAGCAGGGCTGAGACCATTTTTGGTTTGGCATCTATTCTGCAAAAAGAAGTTACTGAAGAGGGAGCCTTTGTCCACCAGCATGGACTGAAAATTGGGATAGTTGGGCCCAGGTGCTCACAGGGATAATGCCCTGGAGACCCTATAACATGGCTGCTGTTCACATGGACAGTCAACATCAGTCAGGGTGAGGATGCTGATGCACAGGTGGATGCTGGCAGGGCTTGAATGAGCCATTTGGGTGCTTCCCAGTGGCTGATGTTACAACTCTAGATCCCTGACCTGGAAGAGCAATCCTGACATCCTCCTCCTCATTTCAGAAGGAGGCAGAGGTCATGTTTTGGGTGGAATTGCACTGAGCTAACCTCCAGAATTTAATACTGGCATACAGCTACTCCACGCCAGCAGATGGGCACTGTTTCATGCTGCAACTGGCTGGGAGGGAGCTGTAGTTCTTCTGGTAGGACCTTTCTTCCAGTGTGGGAAGGGACAATACTCGGGGTTGTGACCAAAGCACCTCCAGCCATTGAGGGCCTAGGAAATTTCTTGCTGCCCCTCCAAATACAAAAATGGGGGCAACAAAGGACATGAGCAGTGGGACCTGGCTTTCCACACCATCCAGGGTCACCATGGGTGCTGGATGCTGTAGATGCTGAAGCTTCACACACCTCAGACAAATTCAGGGAAGAAAGTCCCCCTTTTGTCATCCATAGCTTTGAATGACAATGCTCTATACAGCAAAGTGAAGATTTAGAAGAGCAACAGCTTTCCAAGCACTTAACACAGTATTCCCCCCACTCCCCACCCTGCCCAGAATTCCTTCCCGGAGAGCATTTAAAATCAAATTATTTACTCCACAAATTCCACAAATGAGTGGAATTTGAAATGAAGAATGACAAATGGTTTCTTCTGGTATCTCCCAGTCACGAATTTTCTCAAGTAGATCAGTTTCAACCTTCAGAAAACCTTTCTATTAGCATTTGATCTTGTCAAGCTCTTTTTAAAGCCACTCTAAAAGCTAAGTGGGAGCCACTAGAAGGTTACCTGCCATGCTGGAGCATGCAGACAGAGGCCAGATAGCAGGGACAGGGTACAGTCCCCATGCAGGAGGCTCCACAACACCAATGGTGGTACAAACAATTCACAAAAATTGTGAGAAAAGAACAAAAGTCAGGTCCATGCTCACGTGCTGGAGTGAGGATGGAGAGTTCCACACTGCTCTGAGCTGCTTCCCCTCTTCAAGGCAGAGCAGGAGCCCTTTGGGGAAAAGGAAGGTGCTCATCCTGCTGGTACCATCACCCTGGCCTGGGGACTGTGCCGGGGCATCCCACAGAGGGAGAGCATGAGCGGGATGCCTGCAAGTCCTTTTGCACCTTCTTCAAGAGCCCGGCACTAATGAGACCCCAGCCAAACTCCATCAGGAACCTGACATGCTGTCTCCCCTTACGGTGTTTTCCATGGCAGTAAAGAGATTTCTTTCTCTCTTCCTTGTTCTAGCATCTCCAGGCCTGATGCTGATTGTGCAAACACAGTGCAGACACTCCTTACTGGTCTTTTGTAGATTCTGGTTGCAGCTACACTTGCAATTATTTTAAGATTTTCTGGCAAAGAACCAGTCCCACAGATTATTGCTTTGGAGCCCATTTCCCTGGACATTAGGAGCCAGTGCAGGTCTCCTGATGGGATCTCAGGAAGCTTTGTCCCTTGACTCTTTGCTGGTTCTCCAGCTGCAGCCAAGCCCTGTCACCCCATAACACTTCCTACCCCATCTACCAATGCCTTGGGGACACCCTCTCCCCTTTGTGACTTCAAGCCAGGTGAAAGAGCTGGACTACATCTCCTAAGAGGAACAGCAACTTTCTACTTCTGGAACACTTGGCACTGCCTGGCATCACCTGGTCCATGAAGAGGAGCAAAGGTACAGTGCACCCAAAGGAAGCTCCCAAAAGGCATTGCTGATTCACTGTCAAACAGGAATTTGATAGTGTCAGGCTCAAACTCTTCCCTCTCTGGTGTAGAATCTTGGATATAACATGGTAAACCACAGCCCTAACACAGATACAGCTGCAATGCCACAGCATTGTTATGTGTCTGGGCTGGAGAGACAAGGCAGGTGTTTTATCCCATGGCAACATGTCCCTGGAGTAGGTATTTACCTACTCAAAAGCTAGTTGATTTGTGAACAGAGATGACAATGCTTGGTTTTCTCCAGGATTTGAGTCTTATACTGCAACTCCCAGTTTCAGAGGTCCATACCAGGCTTTTTCCAGTATATGTGGTATTGTTCCATGATGACTCCTGGTGAACACCAGGATATAGTTGATGGATCTTGCAAACTACACTGGGAACAGAAAGCAGAAACATGAACTCATGCTTCAGGTGGGAAAGTAAGATAAAAGAATGTCCAAACAAGGTTACATGGGAGATGTGTAGCAGAACAGGGACAGGATATGGGGTCTACAGTAACAACCCCTTCATCTTGATCCATTCCTTCTCAAAGACAGCTTGAAAATCCTGAAGATCCCTCTTTGCCCAAAGCTCTTGGGCTGCTGATGCGTGAAGGACAAGCTCTGCCCCGTGCAGCAATGGGTATCCCCACAGTCCCACCTGCTCCCAGCTTCTCCCTTGATGAACCCCCACAGAGCCATAAACCTTCCAAGAAGACCTTTGCGAAGAGTAATGCATCTGATGGATGTTGCCTGTCTGCATGAATCATCTGCCAGTAGGTCACGAATTACTCAGATGTGTCTGTTATCCCGAATTATTCCCTGATTCACGTGGCAGCTTACGCAGGAGTTCCTTGATTAGACTGATCAATATCAAATGCCCTGGCTTGCTGGCCTGACCGTCTCATCGATGTAAGCCTCCAGGCCATAAACCATTCTTATCCAAAATCTTGACCTCATGTTTAATTTTATCACCATTGACGTTAACGGAGGTTAGTTAGGCTTGAGCACGCACTGGAAGTTAAGCTTTCCTGTACCAGGGCCTCCATGCATTTCCCAGCCCTGACTGATGACCTGAATTTAAGGATGCCTTTCCCCTGGCTTCGACAGGCTTCAGCTTGGCACACGCATAATTCCTGGAATCAGTTCTTCACCACTGATGATGAATCAATCATTTGCTTTCTGAACGTGTTCCACAGAATTCCCTCAGCCTTCGACATGCTGGCAGGCTTTCCCACCACAAAATTAGTTGGCTCTACAGCTTTTGGGATAGTGAGCGCCCCATGTATGGTTCCTGTCTGGAAGCAAATGGATTTAAACAGTTTGAACTTTTGTGGGATGATCTTTTTCAACAGGCCTCAGTCTTGGTGAAAGCCAGACTCAACAAAAAAGCGTTGGTGGGCAGAGGGTGGGTGAGGGGAAGGAATGGTTCATAGGGTTGGTGTATTGACATCAGTCAGCCCGATGCAACCAGTCTAGAGGGGGCTTTTACAGGTTCAGCTGAGCCCTAACCTCACCTGAGTGGTTTGATGGAAAATCCCTGTGATGCTCAAGTTGAACACACCTCACATATCTGTAAGATTGGTTGGTTTGCTTTGCTGTGTAAAGCCAGAAAATTAGCCAGGCTCTCTCTGGTGAGTGAAGAAACAAGCTACAGTTCAATCCAGAAACTGATTTATCCCAGGTATTTAGGACAACTGGCACAGATGGGATGGATAACTCTCACACAGCTGCTCATTCAGTCCTTTGGTCATTGAGGGATAATGGACAATAGCTTTTGCTGCAATAACTAGCTTTTGGATGGCTGATGCTAGATAAAATGAATCCTACCTCTCGGTGCCCACCTGCACCTCTGCAGATCTCTCCCACTGTCTGAACATCCATTCTCCAAGGTCCTCTTCCACACATTATCCCCCACAGCTGCTGCGTGAGGAAGGCTGCACCTTCACAGCCAACAGTGGGAGAGGAACAGGCAAGGCACCCCAGCTTGCAGGGCAAACCTTATTTGGCCTTTCCCATAGAGAATCCTTCTGCCAGGAGCAGGGACTTCCCACAATACCTCCTTGTGCTTCACTGATTTTACTGGCAGAAAGCTGTTTCCTCCATTTTTCATAACTCTTTTGCTGCAGTTTAAACCAATCACTTACTGCCTTTTTCTCAAGAGACAGTTTGTGGTTTTTTTCCTTTTGGGGCAGTTTTGGATATATTCGGAGCCTGTTTCTACACCCTCTCCTCAGTCTTCTCTGCTCTTGGTAAACTGCCCCAGCTCCCTGGTCTTCCCATGCTGGCTAGTTTTTCCACACTCACACAGTAAGTTTCCAGTATTTGTGAGGCCACTGAAAACCAAGATTCATCCATCTCCACAAGCTGATTGTCAGCATCCAAAGAAGAGCCCAAAGTCAGATTGAGAGCAGCCTTGCAGAGATGGACGTGGAGATAGTAGTGGGTGATGTGCACTCACAGCCTCGCCTTTGAGGAAAGGCAGAGAGGACTGAGGTTTCTCAGCCTGACAAACTCCAGGGAGACCTTATTGTATGTAGCTTTTCAATATTTAAGAGACTTAAAAGAAAATGGAGATTTTTTACCAGACCATGTCATAGTTTGACAAGGGGGAATGGCTTCCAACTGACAGAGGGCAGGTTTGATTAGAGATGAGGAAGAAATTCTTAACTATGAGGGTGGTGAGGCCCTGACACAGGTTGCCCAGAGAAGCCATGAATTTAATGCCCCATCCCTGGAAGTGTTCAAAGCCAGGCCGGAATGGGGCTGCTGGGGCAATCCAGTCTAAGGTGTCCCTGCCTATGGCAAGGGCTTGGAATGAGATGACCTTTAAGGTCCCTTCCAACCTAAACCATTCTGTGATCCTCAGATGAAAGTGTCCCTGCTTCCTAAAGACACACAACTCCAAAGCCTGGTAGGGAAGTTCAATGGGGCAGGGGATCCCAAGCATCTCTGCAAATCACATCACACTAGTTTGAGTGCCAAAAACAGAGCTGGGGGAAGCTGAAGTCTGAACATTGGCCCAGTGCGTGGGTGCTTATGTATTGGCATAATAGGGAACACATTTTCAAAACAGAATAAATCATTTTTTTGCCAATAAGTTTAATTGTTGAACACTGCCTCTCTTCAAATTATTCATGAACAGATGACAACCTTCTCTAATCATTAGTCCTAATTATTCACTCCATCTCTCCTATTAATAACACGCAGGCAGCAGATTGACAGTAAACAACTCCATGCAATTATTTTGCTTAGTGAAGTTTGAAACAGAAGCAGTGCCAGGTATTTCTGATGGGGCACAGAATGCATGGCACATCCCTGCCTACCCATCACGTGGCTATGAAATTGTAGAACCACATTTCTGGTGTGAATGCCCCCATTTGCAAAAGGAACATATGCCAAAAAGCTGCTGGTTCCCAGGCTCAAAGGCATTTGCTTGAATATCATTTAACAGTGAACACAAAGAAGGACCAAAGCAAATATATTTTATAGAGCTCAATAAATCACCAGCCTCAACTTTGCAGGAAACAGCTTTCTCCAGGTCCACAGTGTATCTGTATATTGACAATGAGAAAATTTCCCACTTGAATCTAGGAGTGATTTATTGCAAGGGTACATGTAGAGTATCCAATATTTAATTAGCATTTAATTAGTCAATTAGCTACATCACATTGGTTTCCTTCATTCACACCATGATCTAAACATAATAAGGCACCTGAGCTGTATTTGCAACCCTCTGCCTTTCTGCCCTTGTTACCTGGGCAAGGATGCTGGACAACACCACACCATCAGTAAGTTACTTAAAGCTTAATGGTTTTAAGGGCATTTGAGGTTGTAGCCCTAGATTTCACCTTTAGCAGGAAATAGAAGTAGGAATCTCCTTTATGCAAATAGAGACCTAAATTTAAAGCCTTAAGGCAGGCAAAAATTGACTGCTCCCAAGCATGCACTCATCCCCTGGAAGTGGCAGCTGCGGCATTAACACCAGACAAAAATCTCTGCAAGAGGAAACATATTGACTTCTGATGGGGAGAGTTCCTGTCTTGGTTTTAAATTCACTCAAGATGCAAAGTTTATTCAATTATCAGCTGTCTTTAAACTGGAATGTGGCTTCACTCCAAATATCAGCTGGGCAGGGGAGATGATGACAACCAGGTCAACCCTTTGTTTACCTTCCAGCTAGACTGAGGCTGGGCAGAAGGATGGCACTGAGCAATTTGGCATACATCCACCTTGCATCTCCAAGGTTAAAGCTTTTGGCTCATTCCCTCACACACAGAAAGGGATTTGACACTGGCTATGCCTACAAGGACAGGTGGAAAAGAAAATCCATGTGGTGTGGTACCCAATGGGAGGATGCTCTGTTCACAAGCCCCTTTTTGTAAGGAGACCCCATGCAGTACAAAGGACTCTCTGTCCTCAGGGGAGACCCAGGGCTGTAAAAACAAAGAGAGACACCGGGAAAGCGTCTGGTTCATTATTCCCCTCTGAAAAGCCCTCCAGCTTTTTAAAGGAAGTCTCTGGCTATGAGGGGGCTGTGGATTAAGACTGAGATTCATTGGAAGAGGCAAAGGGGAGAGCTGGCAAGATTTAAATCCTCCCCAAATGCCTTGGGAAGCATGGAGGGTTTTGGGCTGGCAGCCGGGCCCCCATGCCAGCAGATGGGGCTCCTGGGAGAGGTCAGAGCTGCAGCAGTAGAGAACACTTTGCACCTCTAGGATGCATCTGAGGGGCACCACTCCCACAGAGGTTACTTTAATGCCACTGGTTTAGCTGGAGCTATAGAGCCATGCTCACCGGTGGCTCTGGAGAGCAGCAAGAAGCTGGACAGAAAGCAAGCACCAACCAGTACAGTTTTTTGAGTGCTGCTAAAGGTCTATATTCAGCCATAAATACAAATTCTGCTGGAGTAGGAAGGTTATACTCTATTTGGGATGTTAAAACCCAGACCTGCTGCTTTCTGGGAATCCCTTCTGTGTTACACTGCTCTGACTCGAAGCCCACAGCACTATCCTTGCCTCTTGCTGCTGGCTGGGATGCTCCTGCAAGGCAAGATTTGCTCTCAAGGGAACCGGGGAGCAGAGCCCTTCCCGGCAGCAGGCAGAGATGGGAAGCTGCATCTGTCCTCTGTGAGAAGGACGGTAAACGGCCTCTTGCCTTTGTCATTACCTCGCAGAGATGAGTCTGGGAAGCAGCAGGCTGCAATAATAACCGGATACAGAGCATCTTCACCTGGGCTGAGTTTGCCCTCTGATGGCAAGCGCTGGTACTGAGAAGAAGCAGCTCTCAAAACCATGTCTTCCCTACTCCAGCTAATCGCCCCAAAGCTAAAGCAGCATGTTAGAGTGCTGCTGCCATGAAGGCATCCTCAGCTCCTGGGCTGAAGTTTTTCCCGGTGAGGGCAGCTTTTCCTTGGCCCTGACAGCCCAAATTGTGCCCTGCCTTACACAGGACTTGGGGGGGACAGGAGTGGCAGAGTCCAACTGAGGCAATGCAAGGATGATTCAGCAGCTCAAAGGGGGTAACAAGGACACAGAAAGTTTTTTTTTATAGACTAGTTTAAAAAAGAAACAGAGAAACAAAGGAAAATAAACTCATATGAAGACAGGCTGGGAGAACTGGGAGTGTTCAGCCTAAAGAATAGAAGACTTCAGAAAGACCCTAGAGCCCTTTCCAGAATCTAAAGGGGCTCCAGGAGAACTGGAGAAGGACTTTGGAAAAGAGCCTGGAGTGGCAGGACAAGGGGGAATGGCTTCACGCTGACAGAGGGCAGATTTAAACGTGATATTAGGAAGAAATTCTTCCCTATGAGGATGGTGACACACTGTAACAGGTTGCCCAGAAAAGCTGTGGTTGCCCCATCCCTGGAAGTGTTCAAGGCTGAGTTGGAAGAGGCTTAGAGGAACCTGGCCCAATGAAAGTTATCCCTGCCTATGGCAGGGATTAGAACTACATAATCTTTAATGTTCCCTTCAGCCCAAACCATTCTAAGATTCTGTGAGTTTCTACCAGGCATCTATAGCTTACTCCAAACCAACACCTGACTCTTCTGGGGGGGTTCTTGCAGCACTAACCCCTGTAACCTGCCATGCACCCAGCCTAGCAAAGAGACAGCAGGCAGGGGAAGCAGGCAAGGAGCTGAGGGCTGCCCCACACAGGGCACAAGCCAGGAGCCCAAAGTAACCCCAGCACAGCAGGACACTCATGAGAAAGGGTCCAGCCTGAGCACAGCAGGGAGGGCTGGATTCTGGTAACAGGGTCCACCTGCTCTCAGGCACAGCAGAAGGCATTAGGTCCTTGGCCCATCCAGAGGCAGCAGCAGATGAGGCAGGACTGGAAACCAACAGCACAGGCACAGGTCCCACCCATTGAGAGCGTCAGGCATCATCACCCTACATCCTAAGGAGGAGAGAAGTCCTGGGATTACTTTAAATATAGTGCCTGGGCCAGCTACCAGAGGATGTGTGTGTGGAGGTCCTGGATGAGGCTGCTCAAGGCAAGCAACACTTCTTGTGCCTGCAAGATCCTGACACCTGGCAAGATGCTGCCTCTCCTCTATTTCTCTGCTGAAAGAGAGAAGCTGTGGTTGCCCCAGGCCTGGGAGTGTTCAAGGCCAGACTCGATGGAGCTGGGAGGAACCTGGTCTAGTGGAAGGTGTCCCTGCCATGGAAAGGGGGACTGGATGATCATTAAACTACCTCCCAACACAAACCATTCTGTGGTTTTATTACTTTTGCCTTCCATAATAATAAAGAAGGGAGATTTCAGAGATAGCAGCACGTGCTCATGTTTAAAGATTCAAATGCAGTCCACTAAATGGACTTGTTTTGTACTGTAAGGGCACATAACTACATCAATGCCATCATATTTTGTGGGAGAGAAATCAGCCTAGACAGAGACAGATACTAAATCACCTTTATTAAAATTATTATTACAGTTAGACAAGAAGGTAATTAGGTCATGGCTGTATTTAGACATGGTGTATCAGATGAGTGGGAGTGATTGAGTTTGGCCTGAGTTTGGCCAGGTATGGGGGATGTCAGTAGGAGCAGGTAAGGAACAGCTGAGCCTTGCTGCTGCACTGCATGAGAACCAGAGAGTTTGGCAGAGCTTCAGCATCCCAAGACAGACCTGGGGTTGCACGAGCTGAGTCTGGGTGAAGCCTGCGTGTGTGAGAAACCATCTCTCTCCATCCTAATACCAGGCAGAGGGTTTAGTCAATATTTGCCCAGAAAACCTACTCCTAATACGAGGTCAAACACTCCTGGAGCAAAAAGATGTGCTGTAAGGGAACCTTCACTCTACCCCCAGACACATCCATTACAGCGTGGTGTAAAATAATAAGATGGTATCATCATTTTTTCCCGTGCAAAAGGAATTTCATAATTCTGAGCAGTGAATCAGGTATTTCTGCTGCTGTAGGCCAGGCTCCTCTGTAGCTTTGCTTCAGTGCACACATGTTGAAGCAGCAGTTTCACGGACATTTCTCTTCAGGTCTCTGTAGAGCCTGGAAACTTTGAAGACAGTATTTCAGTATTACAGAAGAATCACCAAATTATTTTAACCTCATTATAGTTCAATCAAGTGAAAATTTCTCTTCAGAAAACCAGAATGATACAATTGTTTGCAATGCAAAGATGACACTTCTACAATATACCTCTTGCTTGCTTTTTTTTTTTTTTTTTTTGCTTTAAAAGCTCTGACCTTTTTAAACACAATAAATTTAAATATTTTATTTTTGCTGATTCTTGGTTTCTGAAAGGGGTTAAACCATTTTTGCTTAAAACCCCTATGTCAGCTTGGAGCTAGCCTAAGGCTGAGGCATCAAATTTCACCTTGCAAGTAGGAAAGGTGTTGTTATAAAGCAGTGAAAAAAATCTTTATTTTAAGAACTCTGTATAATCTTAGAGTAGATGTCTCTAAGCATCCTCCCTCCTAGCACTACTTGCTTTTGCACTATTAAACTAGAAAAGAAATTAAAAAAACAACCAACCAGCTCAGTCCCCCACAGTTCCTGCTTTTTTTGTATCCCAAGCAGCCTGAGTTCACCTAAATTGTGTATTTTAGCAACAAAATAATCTTTCAGAGGCAAGTTTCAGGTGGTGACCAGACACATACCTGAGTTTCTGTATAACCAACTAGCTCCCACCACCATATCAAAGCATGGTCACTAAGTGCATCATGCCCCCTCCTCGAGGCTCTTTGCTGTGGAGGAGATTGCTGTGGGCAGGGAGCACTGAGCTGTGCTCCTCCATCCCCTCCAGATCCCCACACCTCTGTGCCTGACTGCAGGAATTGAAATTCACACATGTCCTGGTGTCTCCCAGTAAACTGGGGAAGGAGGTACCTGATGGGTAGGAACTAGGTCTCCTGAATGGCTTTGCTGCAGGTTCACTCTAGAAGTTGCTGACAGCCTAATTTTCAGATTTATGGAGCATTAAGAATTCCCATTGACTCTGTAACCAGGTGATGAATCTGTCTACGCTTCATTTTTCTCAGCTATAAAATGGGAGAAATGGCATTTCTATCACCGACTAGCTGAGAGGTTAATGCAATGATTATTGATAAAGTTCCCTAATAACCTCTGGAGCAGCAATTCCCAAGCCAGGGTGGCAGTTCCTAGCAGGGTTTGCTGAGCTCCTAACAGACTAACGGACCCAGTGGAAATTAGGTGGCAGCAGCAGGCTCAGAAACGGAAGTAGAAGCAATTTTCCTAATGAGTCATCAACAGTCCAGAGCCTGGAGCCTGGGAGGTGACTGTCACTTCCCCCAGACATGCAGCCCATGGATCACTCTCATGGAAGCTCATGGAAGAAGTCTCAGTCTCCCTGCAAGATGATCCATGCTGAATATGAATAGTATCCTTGATGATTTCCATGGCTGTGCTGCCACTGGACACCATGGCTGCAGATGCTTGTTGCACAGGTAAGTGGAGCTGCAGCTGCAGCTGTCACAAACTCAGGGCAGTATTAAGTAGGGTTTATGTACTCAAAAGAGCACAATCTTACGCTGCTATTAAAGTTCATTCATCTATAGACAGTACTTGGCTTCTCCTTCCTTTAAGGCCATGGGTACTGTGTCTTCTCTCTTTGCACAGGATGAGGACCAATACTGTGCTGGGACATTGTCAGTGACTGGCTTCAGAGGCTAAAAAATAAAGGTAAGAGCAGATTTCTCCAGTCAGTCTTACAAAATGTACATCTGTCAGAAATACCAGTTTCTTTATGTAAAATAACCACTAAGGACTATAGCTGGAGACAGCCTATCCCAAAGAAACTGATTTGTTTGCGGCCTAAGTTTCAGGCCACTCAGGCATGGGTATGTTTGCTTTCCGTGCTTCATGCACACACCTTTCAAGGCAGACAGACATATCTCCATCAAGACTAAGTGAGGAAGCACAGGCAATCCTCTGAAAGCAGGACCTATGTAGAGTGTACTACATGAGGGGGCAGGTGTCCCCCACACCAAGACTTTCCCCTCTGTCCCCAGCCCATCATGAGTTGTGTTTCAAAGCAGGATTGTGGCCTGCAGGCAGTGCAAAGGCACACTGCTGACTGGAGGAGACAGAGAAACCTCTCCCAGCTGATCTATCCTGTTTCACTCTTGCACCCTGGCACTGAGAGTAGTCACAGTGTTGTTGACACCTGGACTAAATCAAACTAATTCTTAGAGCTCATCTTGTGCTAACAAGAACTAGAAGATAACTGACAAATCACTGTTCCAGCTGCAGTGAACTTTAGAACTGGAAGACTTCTTCCAAGTCCTTTTTCCTGATACAACACATAGGTATCTCCAGTAAGTAGCATCTAACCTTCCCTTAGGCTACATACAGGGATTGTGGAACTGGTAATGCAAGGTAACCCCAGGAAAGAAGTGTCTCCAGGAGCCAGAGGCTGTTCCAGATGTACCTGGGCAGTGAAAAGAAGGTATTCATTCAGAGGGTCTCCAAGAGCTCATCATGGTATCCTAAAGCTTCTCAATCAGGGAGATCTTCATCTTCCCTAGGTATTGAAGTGCTGGGTGTCACACTCATTGTCAGGGCTGTGGGTATAGGGGATGCTGTGAAGGCCAGCTATGTATAGGCACAAGTGGTCACATATTTGATCTTTAACAGCTTTTGCCTGTGTCACTTTTTCCTCCCTGGAGCAGTGAGTAATGGCATCAGCAAGACTTTTCAAGGATCAGCCACTATTTCAGTGTGAAGCATGGGGTCATGCTATAGCCAATACTAATGCTTATTACTTCTTAAAGTCTGTTGTAGACACTCATCCACAAAGCTTTTGATCCCTCTGGAAGAGAAGGAAATGAGACTTCCCTTTCTTTTAGCAAGAGAAAATAAGATGCACACAGACACCAACAGCCGGGCTGAAAGAAAGGTCCAAATAACAGCAATTCTCTTTTGCTTCCACTGAAAACAAGGGGAATCACTACTTTTCAATGACTTTATGGTGCTAGTCTTGAGACCTGCCAGTCAGAAAGCTATTTACAGAAAGCAGGGGAACCCAATCACTGAAGAAAAAGTTCAAACCCAAAAGAAAACACCAAAAAGAGCCTCCAAAACGATATTAAAAATGTTTGTAATAACAGCAACAAAGAGTTAAATCGTGGGAGTGACTCTAATGGCAGATGTCAGCTTGTAAAGGTGAGACTGCTGACCTGGATCTCACAGGGGCTCTGCCTTTGAATCTCCTGGCTTGAACCGAATGTCTCAGAGACATTTTGGGTTTTGCTGACTGCCTTGGTGATTTTTCCCAACATGAGGGGTAAACATACAGAGGCTTGTACCCAATGGTATTCCAGCACCTCTGAGAGGGGAGGTCAGGAGGAGCAGCCCACAGCTCTACCCTTCAGCTGCATCTCCAGGGTAAATCCAGAGATGTGTTTTGCCATGCTGCCTTTGGGACATTTGTCATGCAGTATCCCTGCCAGCCTGCTGCATGCCTGGGAGGTCTCCTGACCAATACTGCCTACCTGAAGCACCATTTTTTTTTACTCTCAGACCAGTTTTACCAGCTCCCATACTGGTTTTACAGCTCACTCTGCTGTCCCTACTGGGAAGAGTGCTGCAGTACTGATCTTGTTGGGCATTTTACCATACCTGGGTTTAGGATTACCCTCCTCAGGGAATGCCCTAGTGTCTCACCAGCTGCCTCCTCAACTCTAGACAAGTAAAGCTGACTGCAGACAATACAGTTACTCAATGCAAAGGAGGCAATATGTTTCCATAGGCTGTTGAAATAGAAATGAAAGGGAACAGCAAGTATCTACCCACAGTACTTCTGGCCAAGCCAAGGAGTTGACAAGTGCTGTGCTTCATGAACTTTTCAGTTTTTCTTGCAAAAGGCTGGATCTGGGGGCAACATTTCTCATAACATCCAAAACATCTTTGGGGCACCCTTTATCAACACTTCAGTAATTAACTTGTGCAGAAACTGGTCTGCCCTTGCTCTGTAAAACTCAGGCTTGCTGTTGGGAAACAGGAACCCAACAGGCTGTGGTCCTCACCATTGGGATTCCCACCCACCCATGCAGCAGAGAGCTGCCCAAACCTGGGAAAAGCTGTTCACTCATCACCAGACATCTTTCACAGAATCATTTAGGTTAGAAAAATACCTCCAAGATCATCAAGTCCAACCAGTGACTGATCATCACCTTGTCACCCAGACTACAGTACTGAGAGCCTCGTCCAGTCATTTCTTGAACAGTTCCAGGGATGGTGACTCAACCACCTCCCTGGGCAGCCTGTTCTAATGCTTAACAACCTTTTTCATGAAGAAATTCTTCCTGATGTCCAACCTGAACCTCCTCTGGCCAGGTTGAGGCTGTTTCCTCTTCTCCTATCACTTGTTACCTGAGAGCAGAGCCTGATCCCCACCTGGCTATAACCTCCTGGCAGGGAGTTGTAAAGTCCCCCCTAAGCATGAGCCCCCACAGATCCCTCAGCTGCTC
This sequence comes from Tichodroma muraria, assembly GCA_013390105.1. Lineage (NCBI taxonomy): Eukaryota > Metazoa > Chordata > Aves > Passeriformes > Sittidae > Tichodroma > Tichodroma muraria. Next base: position 225,037 of record WAAG01034907.1, read on the forward strand.
CTCAGAGGACTTGTCATCCAACCCCTTTCCCAGCTCTGTTACCCTTCTCTGGAGCCATTCCAGCCCCTCAAAGTCTTTCTTGCTGTGAGAGGCCCAGAACTGGACAGAACTCTTGAGGTGAGGCTTCTGTTGCCCACCACCATCAGGTCCTCCTCCCCTAGGCCACTCCTCCGCCAGTCTGTCGCACTGCCTGCGGTTGTTGTGACCCAAGTCCAGGGCTTGGCACTTGTTGAACCTCACACAACTGGACTCAGTCCATGGATCCATTTCTTTGTGTGGGGCTGGACGGCACAGAATAAAGCTCAGCATGCTTAGAGCTGCCTTTTGGGGTACATATCTAAGGCATCACTGCAGGTGAAGAACATCCTGTGAGAGACGACCAGCCTTGCCCCTCACGGGATCTCTTCTGTGGTGATGGGGGCTCAGGGAGCGCAGGAAGGGTCTCTGAGCGACAGCCTGTCACATTTCCCTGAGGCCTGGCTGCCTTCCCCTCAATGCCCTGAGGGAGATCACAGAATCAATGGTTGGAAAAGGCTGGAAAAGACCCGTGAGATCATCGAGTCCCGCTTATGACCCAACACCACCTTATCAACCAAACCATGGCATTGAGTACCACGTCCAGGCTTTCCTTAAACAATTTCCACGGACGGTGACTCCACCGCTCCCCAGGGCAGCCCATTCTAATACATAATCACCCTCACAGCGAAAAAGCTCCTCCCTATGTCCAGCCTGAACCTCCCCTGGCGCAGCTTTGAGACTATGTCCTTTTGTCCTATCGCTGGTTGCCTAGGAGTAGATCCTCACCCTCACCTGGCCACAATCTCCTGCCACGTGGTCGTAGAGAGCCAGAAGGTCCCCCTGAGCCTCCTTTTCTCCAGGCTGAGCCCTCCCAGCGCCCTCAGCCGCTCCTCAGCGGACTGCTGCTTCAAGATTGCGCACCACTAGATGTGGCGTCAGGGGGAGCGGCTTCAGGCGGGGCTGGAGCCTCCCGGCGCACACCCCTCGCCCGGCACCGCGGCCCCGAACCGGCAGCCGAGCCCGTGGCCGCGGCTGCGCGGGGAGAGCCCCAAGGCAG
>WAAG01034908.1:0-24702 GCA_013390105.1 Tichodroma muraria
TTTAATTTTTTTTTAAATCATCACAGATATTTAGGGCCACAGCATCTTTTGATGAAGAAAAAAAGCATTTCACTTTACCTCACTGACTGCTTTTATACTACATTAATATTTTGTTGCTCTGTACTCTCTTACTGCTGAAAATACGTTTTCTTTCCTGATTTTTCTATAAAGTTATTTAAAGTTTAAAGCTTTTGTTAATTATGAATTGACAAATATGGCTAAAATTATACTTTTGCAAAATTTGCTTCTTTTTAAGTCTTCCACAAAAAAATTGCAAATTGGTAAAATGGCAAATAAACAATCTGCTCTTGAGACAAGAATTTCTTATTCTCAAATCAAACAGTTCACAATGGGAGAGAAGTTCTGTTGCTTTCCAGAAGTGTGTTCAAACAAAGATAACAACAGCCATCCATGAGTGCTTTCAGACACGGTCCTCAGGTTTGGACAGAACAAAGATTAGCTTAATATAATCTTGTTTCCAAATTTCTACCTTTGATAGTACAACTCCTGTCAAGTTGAAAAAGAGAAATAATAAAGGTTACTGGTTTCCTGCTCTTATGCCAAGGATGATATAAATTATTTACACAGAAATCTGATGTTTACAGTACTTTGAAATTTTGTGCTTATTCTTCTGTTTGTTCTTGCCAATAATTATTCACATTTGTTATCTAGAAAGTCAATAAAAATCTTATTTCAGCCAATAAGTAAACTTAATAATTTATCTTGCAGAAGTTTTGTTTCTTCTCTATGCATTAATCCTTTTTTATTATTATTTTGCAGTTATATAAAAATATGTGGGGAGAGATCCTTCAAGGCAACAAAGTTCTGAACAGACCTTCATGGTGGGCAGAATTTTGCATTAATAAACCTGTTATAGGCAGGCTGAGGTCAAGATTGTAAACCAAAAAACTTTTAAGAGTCTGTATGGGCCTGAGATGGATACCTTGCTACAAACATAAGGAGAAAATGAGACCATATGTCTAACACTGAAAATGAAAGTGATTTTCATTGAGAGGTGCCAAGTTTTAAAATAACTTTGAAATCAAGTTCAACTTTATCTGAGGGACTGTTAACATAATAATGACAAGAGCAAGAGCAACACATCTGCACACTTTACATATTTACTCAATTAAATTTTAAAAAAAGAAGATTTATTATAATTGCTGCTTTGCAAAGTTTATATTAAAATTTTTTTCCAATCAGTCTCTTGTGATTATTTTCATATTACAGAAGGTAAATAATTAAAAAACGTTTGCCAACAGGGATTATGAATAAGCTGATAAAAGCAGTGAAAAAACTTAGGACAGGCTGGACAAAACCTGTATTAACTATGATTATAGTGAGAGATTATTGGGGGAGCGTCTTTCCTTCTGCTCCCCTCCTCAGATTGCAGAGAACCAACCTATATTGCCTTTCAGAAAAAAAGAAAGGAAGTTGTAAGGAAAAGCAATCATTTCAGTGTTAGCGAGGGCAGGTATCCATCCCTGGAGGCACAGGGTGCCTTCGGGAGCTTGCTAACTGCCCCAGTTCTGAGGAACCAAACAGTGAGTAACGTGGCAATAGGGAAAGATGGCTCTGATTAGTGGCACACCCTGCGTGGTCTTAGCTTAGAAGTGAGAAGCTGGAGACCATCACACTGTTAGCTTTTAGCTGAAAGGAATGTTCTTTTAGTAAAGATAACTTCTTAGCCAGACTGAGAGTGGTCTTAAATGTTAATAATTTTACCACCTCAAGTTCAGGGTCAATTAAAAATGATCACCCTCAACACACTTCAGTTAAAAAAAAAACAAACAAAAAGCCTGAAATTCTGTGGCTGTAGTTTATAGTCCCATTGGAAAAATGGATAAAAGCTATCTTGTTAAACTGTATTTTTTTTCCTTAATTTCTTTTTCTTCACCAGAGATAGTCAGTGTTGCCTGTGGTTTTTCTGCCTCTATTCTTTCTTCTTTTCTAATGAGGTACCATAACTCAGGATGTCCTAATAGGAGCTCTTTTTCTTGTAATTGAACTGTAGGGAAGTTTAACCTTCTTTACTAAAAAACCAACTCAGTATAAAGTATTTTATTTTCTTTGAACTGTTTTGCCTCTTTTAATGAAGTCCAATAGGTGGCATCATCCTATGGAAAAAAATAGATCAATACAGCTAAACACCCATCATCATTATATGTTATGGAGTCACGGGGTCTCATGATTATCTTTAGGAATTATCCATATCAATAGGAAATCCAACAAGTATCTGAAGGAAAGAGGCAGAGCTTGTTATGTCCAGTATCCAATGTGAACACCAGGAACTCTGGCAGTGAAAAGGGCAAATGGGGAAGAGATGCCATGCTGTATTAAATGTAGTAGCATTGATCTGTCAGATCCCATTCTGTACTATCAATGCTGATCAGCAGCATTATTTCACTGTCATTCATGTGTGTGATTTCACCATCACCTCTGAGCTCTGCTTAAGTGACTTGGTCTTTTCTTGCCTCCTTCCCCACAGCTGGGAAACAGCTGTGTGTAAATCTCACGTATAAACTATAAGTCTGTTTACGAGGCCTTAGTAGCCCAGAAGAAAACACAAAAGTGTTTGGCATGTAGCTTAAGCCATCTTCATCCCAATAAAAAACCACAGCAAAACTGTGTCACAGTAGCACAGACCTGGAGACCTGGTGAACCACAAGGATACTCCCCAAACACGTGACAGGATAAACAGATGCCTTGTAAAAATACATCCCTAAGCCGTTCCTGCTAATCTTATTTATTATGACTATTCTGGCAATAGCCAAGCTCCCTGATAAAAGCTGTGCCCCTCTCTGCTAATAAGGACTGTACAAACTGGCAGGAAAAAGTGCAGTCTGTTCTGAAAAGCTTCTAACTTCAACTAGAGCAAGCACAGCGGAGGCTGCAGCAGCAAGGACATGATTATGGGCAGGCAAAGTAGGATACTCAGCTAAATAGCACAGTTATGGGCTGTATATGAAATGTCACAGCCTGCAGTAAGCTTAGAGCTTCATGGGGCCCTTGGATACCTGGTTGATGGCAGAAGTTACAAACCTGAGCACCAAAACTGAAATAAGTAGAAGCACTGTGAGGCCTTGGGCAGTTATTCTAAAAGATCCTGCAGCCCCAGCCACTGCGTGCTGGTGGCTGCTCACCAGGGCTGTTTGCAAGCTCAGTGCAGGTGTTCAGCAGCTGTTAGGCTTTACATGCTGCATCAAAGGCTGTCACTCTTTACTCTCACACCCAGTACAAAGCCATGGTGCAGCAAAGGCAGGCTCATGCCATGGGCCAGAGCCACTCTGCATTCAACATTATCAACAGTAGTATTTTCTGTATGAATACCTGGGTAACAGTGATCAAGTTCTTTAATAAGGTATGACTATGAATTTCTGACCTGTATTTTTGTCCAGATCTGTGTAAAAAAATGAGCAAAATATCCTTTTCCTCTGAAGTCAACAGCCAAAGGTTCCAGAGGTCTTCTACATCCAGCTTCTCAGAGCAGGAGAATTCGTAGCTTTGAGCTTGCAGAGCTGTGCAGCATGGAAAGAGAGATATCATGTAATTTGGCATCCGATTACCTAATAAATCATAGGGCAATAATTCAGCAACTACCACAAGATGTCATTATTATATGCAGTTTCTTCCTCTTTGTAGAACATTAAATAAAAGAGGCCTCTAGCAGAACAGAGAAGTCATTTTCTTGCCACTTCAAATGCCAAATAAAGTTGAATGTGTCATTTTATCTTGGTTGGGGAGCTGGGTCAAAGTCAGTCAAATAGCTTCAGGCCAAAACAATTTGGCCTCAGGAATCTGTCCTTTTAAGCTGCCACGTGAAGGCACCAGAAAGCTCAATCTAAGTAGGCCTGAAAGAGCCCGAACACTGCTTCCCTAGTGCCCTGTGCCTCTCCTGGAGACTGGCATTTTTTTCAAGCCAGGTATTTCTTCTATGGTAAGATGCTTCTGCTGATGTAACTCAAAGCAAAAAAGTTCTAACAGAAAGAATGAAATTGTTTATGTGCACCAGAACACTGAATGCACACCCCTCCCTTGCTGGTGCAGCAAGACAAATGCATGAATATTTCACATCACCTTTTCAGGAGTGGTAGTTTCAGGAGGAATGCTTTGTGGGTCAGGTGGAAGCCCTGCCATGCTTTACATCTGCAATTCTGTGGATGTGGCTTCAGAGGTGCTTGTTTTCTGCAGGAATAAGTAGACTCATATGCTGCTATTTCTGTCTGAAATCCTCATCCCCACTGTAATAAATGATTTATCACACATTCTGCAGGGATGCAAGTTCCTCTTCTGTTTGCCTTTGTTCATATATTTTCTTTACTGACTTAATGTGTTTTCAAACACGAGTGGTGATTTCATACCAGCCCGTACTACCAGCATGACCAGTCTCTCTGTTCCAGCCATATGGACATCACAGAGGCCTGTGTGTCCTCTGGTAGCGCCGTGCCTTCACAGGAGGCCTCAAGTGTTCTGTTACCCCAATTCTCATTAGGAATCAGAGAGATCAGAGTGAGATCATTTTAACTCGGTTCAGTGGCCTAAGGAGCACATAGGCAGAGGGGAGCTCGCTGCAGGAGACATCCATGTGATGTTATAATCTCAGCCACACGCCCAGCCAAGTGGGGTCAGCTGGATCACAGCAGGCTGCCCACAGCACTGTCACTGGCAACAGAAGCAGAAAGCTTCATTCTTCTCCAAGCAAGTCAAGTCAAAGGTTTATGAAATACACGCAGAGCTTTTCACATCAGTTCCTTTCAAGGCAAGGAGAGAGGTAAATGCTGAGAACAGCAGTTCTGCTGACTAACTTGCCTTTTTTTTACTCAAATGTTTGCAGCCTGGTTGCATTTGTTCAGCATTGCCACAGCATGAATCTCTCTTGAATAAATTCAAGTTCCATCAGGAATTTCTTCACTGTGTTTGTCAAATAATAGACTAGTAAGTGTGTGGCTAGAAGAATTCCCAGTGTATTTCCTGAAGACAATTTACACATTTTTACATTTTTTGTTTGGTCAGCTTTAGTGTAGAGCATCTGCTGAGATTTGCATCAGTCTCCAAACACCCAATGTCATTGGGCATTAACTGCCTTCACCTGCCCTTTATTCCATCCTCCTGCCCTTCCGAACTCATTTCACTTGACATCTCTCTACTCAGAGCTTTGCTGAATACTTATTTTTGTCAACTTATAAAATATTCATTGTTACTCCTCATTTTAAGCAAAGGATATTTTTAAATTACATGTTCTTGGATAGAAAAAATGCCTCAATTCATAATGTCAGGGGTTTTTTTTAGAAGGGCAGTTGCCTGCAGCATACTTGCCATGGAGAGATAACCAGGAGTTAGAAAACAACATGTGGAAGGACTAGTATGGATCTGGAGTTTGTCCCGTGACTGTGACTGGGATGTGGCTCATGCTTTCCACATGTGATCCATGGCCCAGGACAGGTTCCAGGGTGTCCAGAGGAAAGCCACCATAGTGCTACTGTATTGTACAGCATATATTGCACTTACCACCTCCTTACCACTCTACAGGGCTTTTTTGGGCAGCCTGTCCACAGGAAATGGGCAACCATTGTCTGAGAATGAAACATCTTTTAACAGTGAGATTTTTTTTTTTTCCCAAAATGTAAGAATCAAAACAAGAATCTATAGACAGACATAATTTCCTGTGGCAAAAATATGAGCCTCGATGATAAAATTGTTTATAAAGAGGCAGAAGAAGTATTCAACAAGTGGTTCTGCACTGTATTTATGTGCTCTTATCACTGGGATGTGATGAAATATTTTCCAATCCCTCAGTAACCCAGAAAGCTGTTAAGCAACACATAATATGGTAAGCACTACAATCAGCAGAGACATGTAACAAAAGATGGTGAAGACTTGACTGGTCTAAGCATACTCATTTCTATTATATTTAAGAGTATCAAAGAAATTCCATCAAATTAGAGTTTGCTGTTCTACCAATATTTTAAAAGGAAGAAAAGTGGCAAACTTGATTCTATGACAAACAAACTAATGGAAAGCCTGAAGGGGGATTAAGTTAGTGAAATAATTAGCATATAGCAATACAAAAAATATCAATCAGAAATTTTACAGAAAACACAATTTTTCAGACAATATGATTTCATTCCAGATATTCTCAAACTCTGATTTTTGCATATATGTGACATGCAACGTAGACATTTACCTCTAACACACCATATTTAGTGTCTCATGACACTGAGATGAAAAAAATCAGCATTCTATCAGGAAACACACTTGAATTGGGTTAGGACCTTCGTGTCTGACAGGATCAGGAAACCATCAGTGGAGAAATCATTCTCTGTGCTTTAGGATGTTGTTAAGGATAATCCTAGACCTGCCACTGCTTATTATTTTCCTCAGTGAGCTGGAAATAATTTTAAAATCTCTTCTATTAAAATGTGCAGAATTGGTGGACTGGTAAAGTAGGTAAGAACAGATATAATCTGAAATGCTTAATAAGTTTAAACCAAACTGGTTTTCCTGACCCAAGTATGCAACATCTCCTTCAAAAATGTAGGGTTAAAGAGAGATTTTGTCATCCTAGACCAGACAAAACTGAGCAAAGATGAGTGCTTTTCTCTCCACACTGGCTGATTGCTCTCATTAAAGACTGGCCTCAACTGATGTGTTTGGGAGAGAATTGAAATTTTTCTAAACGCTACAGAAGTGTCGCAGGAAGAGTAAGAAAGTACAAGATCATTATAGCCTTAATATGATCAGAGAATTGATTCTTGTCCAGTCCTGTTAAAAAAGCCAGCTGCAAATGCCAGCCTGCCTAAAAATAGAAACTGTATTGTGTATGAGTATTCATCTGTGCTTACAAAAATTATATGCCAAACTCCTGCTTTCCTTACAGGGCACAAAGTAACAGAAAGGAGCAAAATTACTGAATTCAAAGCCAGAGAAAAGTGTGGTACAACAGGAAACTGAACAAACCCAGTGTTTAGCACGTCAAAGAGGAGCTTTAAATTTGGAGCAATTGCAGTATTATAGGCTTCTCCAAAGTGGAGCAAAATGTTGTACATCAAAACAAATATAATTTGTGTCTGATCACTGGGGAGAGATTTAAGGGTATGATTTACTTTGAAGGAAGGTTTGTGCATATACACATTATTTGGGATGACCAAGCCATGGTCTATGGTTTTGTTACATGCTGTACCAAGATCCTTTAAAACAGAACAGCTGGTGCCATATGAACTGCCCTCCAAAATCATACTTGTCTGAGTGTCATTAAATAATGTTTTTTTTCTAAGCCCACACAAACACTTGGCTTTTTCCATCCAGTTTATCAATGATGAGTGTTTGCAAAGTCCAGAACTGAGCACTGGCTGTGTTTCACTCGTGTGAGGGAGAAGCCAGGAAAAACATATCTCCTGGGGAATATTCCCAGCTGTAAATTTATTTTTGACACATATAGGATGGAATTGGGTTTCTGTGCTTGTTTTGATCTCCTTACAAATTCTTATTAAAGGGATGTCTTCCAGCCCTGCAGAACTGCATATCCTGTTCCAGTCCTGAATCTGTGGGTGAGTCCTGCAGCCAGAAGTGTGGGGCAGTGGGACAAACACACAAGTGCCTCAGACGCTCAGCAAGCAGCAGCCCAGTCCTTTGCTCAATACATAAATATTTGCATGGTTGAACTATGCTCTATGGCAGATGAAAACCATGTATTCTTTTCACAGCAGTCAGTTGCAGTCAGTGTTGTTAATCCAAGGCACAGCCCATTGGCACAGATCCAGCCAGAGCCACTCTTTGCTCTCAGTGCTGAGCTCTGTTCCTGGTGGCCTGTGACAGTCACCAGGTGATCCTTTGGAGGTGGTGCAGGGGTGTCCTGCTGTATTCTACTGGAGCACAAGGAACAGGTTCTTAGCCTGCACAGCCCATCGTGGTTACAGAGAGAACATGTCTTCAGGGATTTTCCCTCCATCTTTTTGGATCACTTTTTGCTTTGGGTTTAATGTTTGTTCTTTTGATGGGGAGGGAGAATTATAGAAAATTTTATCCTTCTAATGAGCAGGTTGTCTGTTTTGACAATAAGGAAGGCAATAGCCATGGAATTTCTTAGCTATGTTATGGTTTCTCCTCCTCAGTGTCCAAATTTCTGGTGACTTCTTATTACATTTCAGATGCAAGGACAGTTCAACAGCAAAAGTTGGAGCATTTGCAGTTTTATTTCTGTTGCCAGGCTCCCTTTTCATTGTGGGAGGATTCCATATGCAATCAGATACGATTTTCCTCTGTGTTAAGAAATAGTCCTGGCAGTAAACTGTTTGAGTCATCTTTCTGTTTGCTTGACTTCTCCCATAATAATATTATTCAAAACTTGATTCACTCACTAATCTCACAAGACAGGATTTTAGATATTTAAAGAAAAAAAAATCTTTTCTTGTTTTTTTGTTCTGTTTTGGGTTTTTTGTTTGTTTGTTTTTGATTTTGACCTAAGAAAGCTCAGAGACAAAAGGCTCATGCTGTATTTTGCTTCAATTGGGTGGAGAGCAAAAAACTTCTACAGAAAGGGCACTTTCCTTAGAAGGTGGTCAAAGCTTATTTTAGTGGGGAGGAATATGATGGCATCATCATTAGTAGTGAGGTGTGTCTTACCACTTCTCAGAACCATCATTTCATCTCTGAACTAGCAGAAAGATTCACTCATATGTATTCAAATTCCCATTCAGGGATGCAACCAAGATAAACAATTAGGAGGTCCAATAAAGACTCCCTCATAGATGTTCCCACATCATAGGAACTGAAGCAACTCAAGTGTCATATGGTCAAGTGCTGTTCTTCAAGACAAGATTAATGGTAGCTGTGTTAGTCCTGAAATCTCACATTTTCTTCAATACAGATCCAATGTTAAATTTTAATTAACTTCCTGGAACAGGCAGGCATAGATCTTCTTTTAGAAATCTAATACTTTTTCATCACATGTTTTTGTAAATTCTTGGTCAACTTGTAATGCATGAGAGAGGAAATCACAGCCCAGGGTCCCACCATCCTAAGTGCTGTACACAAATAGATCTCCAAAACACTGCAATTTAAAAAGAAGACAAGAAATTATGCACTTGGAACAAATAAATATGTCAGTACTGGCTAGCACTATGTGCAGCAATCTCAATGCTCCAGTTGCCATTTTTAGCCAAAATTTTCTGAGGCCTTCCTAATTTGGAAGAGAAGCTTATGTGGAAAATGGTAGCCAGTGCTCAGCATCCAGAACAGCATCATGGAGGCTGGAGTAAATATCCTCTCAGTGAATAAAAGATTTCAAATTTAGGATTACACTACGATGAGTCCTGAGAGTGAAGACCGAGGGTTTGCACTTAATGTAGGAATGAAGTCAGCAGAGAGACAAAGAAAGCAAGGGACAGTGCCAAGTACTGTGCTAAGAGAAAGTACAAACAATGTCTTGTATTTGGCATGGAAATGATAAGGACAGAGGTGCATTTTCCAAGGACAAAGAAAAAGAAATAATGGATACATACTTCTCTAAGTATGTTTTGCTGTTTCAGAGGGAAGTCAATAGTTTTTATAGCGAACTCCAAAGAGTTTTCAAGTCTAGAGATAGTTTGGACATAAGAACAAGACTGACTGATGGTGAGCTTTCATCCACATTGGAAATGTCTCCTTAAACCACTACTTTAAGTAATTACATCTGTTAAAATTTTTGTTCACTTATTTTTTGCTTCCATATGTATCTAGGCAACACCTGGAATAATATTATTTTCTAAAAACTTCTAAAATCCAGTGGTTCACTGCAACATGTTGCAACATTTCCATATACAGATTTCATACACACACAGACACACTCTTATTTACAAAACTCAACCCACACATGTGTGTTCAGAAGCAAAACCAAACAATTTTAAACAGGCTTATGCAAATTATTCTCTTTCTGAGTGCTACTTCTTTCTGTCAGAATTCAGCCAGAAATAAATGTCTAAATCTAGGTTAGCATATATATTTTTTGAAGAGTCTTAACATTATCACAGTAATCATCTCCTTATGAAAGCATAATGAATGGCAAAGAGATAATAAGGAGCTATTTGTAATATGGCATATTAATTAGAATCATAATAAAAGTTAACAAGATCATTATGTCAAGAGTTACACTGTAAAATGTGGGAGAGGAATTCTGTTATTACATTCAAGAATTACAGCAGAACTGTGAGCATACTTTACATTTTAAGTTTGTACAAAAAAAAATAATTCTGTAAATCTAATTTTTGTAATGAAGTTGCAGTTATATTTTTGAGTCACATAGGGGAATTCCCATTATCAAATGCATCTTACAGAAGATATTACCTCTTTAATTACCTCAAGATGTTTAGAGACATTTCCTCTTAATTAAAAATCAGAGGACCTAATGGCAGTGGTATGCCTAAGAGCCCAGGGAAATCATTTGTTGATCTGTGGTTGCTATGAGGCTATTGAGAGCTATAGATTGTCTGTGGATTAACATATAGCTATGTAAACTATAAATGGCTAGAAAAGCTTGAAGGTTTCATGCAAACTCCATGTCATCACATACACCCTTTCTGATTACTGAGGCAATAAAATGTGTTTTAAATTATTTTATTGTACTGTTTCCCCACTTCAAAGACAAACTGCCCATTCCTTGAATTTGTGACCTATGCAAACTCTGCTATGTCTCATGCCTGTCGTGGTGTGTGTCTATGGCACAGCAAGTAAGTCAGGGACTAAACCACACCAAAAAACCCCCAAAACAAACAGTGGAACAGTAAGCTGTGGTCTCTGAGCCAGAGGGTTTCAGCTCATGAAGCTGAAAGAAGAAGCAGCAGGCAGTGCCCATGCATAGTAAGCTGCCTCCGCAGCACCAGGGGAGTGCCACAGCACTGACCCAGTGCCACAGGAACCTGCAGCAGAAGACCCAGGGCCACAGCTCCATCAAAGTGTCCCCTAGCTGGGCCATAGCATAGGACAGGCCACGCTGGTGAGTCACCTGGACGTACAGTTTGGGAAATGTCCTGTCACTCTGTCTTGAATTGTCATGACGTACCCGAGTAAAACTGATTTATTCTGTCAAAGATCACAGGTGTGGGTCAAACCTGAGCATTTTGTAAGAGTCACGAGGGGAGCACTGAGAAGATGAGCTGTGGTCTAACCTGGCACCAAGCCTAAGCGTAAGGCACGGCCTGAACCCAGCTCCCCAGCGCTGTGGTTTGACAGCACCTGCCCCTCCCCAGTGATGCAGACGAGCAGAGCAGGCTCCAGCGGAAGCATCTGCGTGTCTGCACAAACAGCGCTCACCATGCGCCGCCGAGCTGCCAAGACAGCCTGTGGCTCAAGAGCAGGACTTACGCTGAAGCAGAGGAAAAGTCTACGTGAAAAACCTTTTTATTTACGACACTGTGGACCAGAAGCATATTTATAATTGCTTTAAATTGTTTACACAGCAAAGTAACAACTGACGTACCTGTTTCTTCCTCCCGCCAGTCAAATTCCTTTTTTTGTCTCTTTGCTATTTCAACATTTTGGTTATTTTGTTGAAATATATTTTACCATATTGCTTTACTGTCTCCCTTGTTTTGCCTCAAGATTTAAAGATGCTGTGAAATTACTTAAGTCCCAAATGTGGATGAATTGGCATGACATCTTCCTCAACAGGGATTTATAGATGAAATATGTCCTTTTCAGGAAGCTCTGCAGAACACAGGAAGAAAGCTCTGTTTAGACCTGCCACTTCGCAAAACTAAGCAATGTCCTCCAACATTACACTAGAGGCTCCATAAGATGAAGCAAAGTCCTGCCTTCCCTATCACCTCTTTTAAAAATATTCCTATCTCCAGGAAACAACATCTCAGAAAGCACCATTTGTTGCCAGCTGGCATTTTTGACTCACAAGAAAAGCCAGAAAACAGATGCAAAGGCTGAAAATCAAGATTTTTGATCTGTGCTCAATTTAGGTCCAATTTGAGCAGTTACTGTGGGTTTGTTTCTTTTTTAATTTCCCACAAGGAATTCCTCAGAAAATCAGCTGCAGAAACAGTGCTACACGCTATTCCAGAAACTATGTTCCAGAATCCTCCTACTCCTTTGAAACTGCCTTACTGTTGTGTCACAGGATCTCAAAGGTTTTATATCCAGGTGAAATGTGGACAGGAGAGAATGTTGTTCAGCCCCTTTCTTCTCTCTTCCCTTCATCTCCCATCTTTCTTTAAGCTCATCTCCTGTCCCACAGCAATGTAGAGGGCAGAGTCGAGTCCATCATTGTCAGTGGTCCATACTGGTGAGCCACAGGCCCATGCAGCCTGGCTCTAGTCTTTCTTGCAGCAAGGTTTCTTCTGCTGGCACCTTAATCCACCCTGTCACACCCCACTTCAAACTTTTAAATTCCCAACACGAGGCACTTGTATGCAAAGTCACATAATGAGGTGTCCCTGTGGGAGCATTATGCCTCAGATCAGGTGACAAGCACACCTGTGAGCCTGCCTAGTCACAGGGGACCAAGAAATCACATCATGTGGTGATGAAAAGATGTCACAGAAGGTTTGCAATGCTGCACTGAGGTTTTCTGAGATGCACTGACCATGACACAGATCTCCCTGAGTGAGTGTGTCAGCCTGGATTCCTGTACTGAACCTGTATTCTGTTTCAGGAGTTCTCATGCCTGACCTACATGAAATAGAATAGCAAGAAATTCAGTCACCATAGGGTTAGCATACGTCACAAAACCAGTGGGAGGCAGGTAGTCACACTCTTCAGCTACTAGCCCAGAGGCTTGAGTATGTGACAGCAAGTACAACACGCTTGACATGGTTTTGCTTTATTTTCTGTCAAAACAAGTCTTCTTTTCAAGATGATGTGATGCTCTCGACCTCTCCTCTGTGCCTCCAAGCCAAGCCTAGGGTTCCCACAGGTTCCCTCTGGTCCCACAACACTCCACCTGTTTACCCTATTTTCCTCTGCTCCACTGTGTCCCCTGTTCTCCTCCCCATAAACACTGATGCCTGACATTCACTATGTTCTTGTGCCACTCAGAGTGTCACTGTAGTTTTTGACACAAATTTTGAATCAAATTAACATACTGAAAATCCTCCTTTGACTCAAGTGCATTTACAGCCAGAGGCTCCTTTTTCTCCTCTCCTGGCTCTGGGATTTTGGCTGTGGGACAATTAACATTGCCACAGGTATGCCATTGTCCCCTTGAGCCAGAGGGTATGAGGTGGCCTGTGCCCTTCTCCACTGTGCCTGGCAGGTGAGCATTAAGCTGTCTGCAGCGTAGCTCTTCCCTGGCACCGTGTTTGATATGGTTTCCCCAAAGTGCTAAAGACAATGGCAGCATCACCCTGTACACATAAATAAATAATAATGCAACCTGTGAAGAAGCCATTGCCATTTTTCTTTCTACTTCCATACACTGTGAGCAGCTAGGAAAGGAAGGACCTCCCAAATATCCCTCTGCAAGCACTGAGCAACCTTTATCCTGTTACAGATCTTCCTCATATTAGAAGTTCTACAGGCACATTGATCTAAATTAGGAACTCACACTCAAAAAATCTAGGCATTCACAAGTTAGATGTCTGTACTGAATGGCAGTGGAAGCATTACCATCACAAGAGGGGTTTTTCAGCATGTTAAAGGAGCTGGTGACTTGGGCTGAGTACATAAATTGATAGTTTCTATGGCGAGATGCTTTTTTTATCGAAGATAAAGGTCAAGCACATCTGGAAGATATAATAACTACGTCCTATAGAGACTACATCAACCATCTTGCTGCCAAAATCTACTATAAACAGGCACAAAGGGCCAATCTGCTGATTTTCCAGCTGTCACTGGTTTATTCAAGGGGCTCAGTCAGTTTTCAATTATTGTTCTGTTAAGAAAAAATTAAATCTATTGTGTAAGCTCTGTGTCAAATTACCATTGCTGCATGCTATGATTTCTTAAGTTTTGAAAAGCTCCATTTCTGTTCTACTTATCTGCTTGGATTGTACATAATTATTAAATGGTCCCTAAAATCTTTTAGCCATTTCACACAACAAATTGGACTTATTTTCATTAAATAATTATAGACAGTATTCTGCTTATGGGGGACAACCATTTGCTGTCCCAATCCAAACTGTCCAATGCACCTTTAAAACATACCAATATTCATTTTTGCTTTATTTTTGAAGTGCTAAATGAACTCACTGTAATGACACTACTCAAAAGTGCATGGCATAACTATGGGTGGAAAATGCAAGAGCACAAATATGAGCAGGTGTATGTACTGTGAACAAGAGAGGTGCAGGACCTGGCGAGAGGAGGCACGCTGCAGACATCTAAATCATCTAATGACATTTAGGCTCATCTAAAGCCCTGCTCCTCTCTGCAGCTACCAAGTCCAATTCAGGATGGTGATGAACACCCAGGGGAGTGCAAATTCCACAGCCCCCCTCTGTGGGTAAGGCTGAGCCTTTATAACCATGCTGCCATCAAGGAGGTGACTGATCCAGAGAAGGCAAGGACAGCATGAAGCTCCCTTCTCAGCATGACCTGCACTTCCCTGGGAACCTTCACCACTTGTTTCTGACTAAAGCAAGTTGAAAACAGGACTGGATGCATTCCGAGGTGTCAGGAGCAAAGCTACAGCTCAACAGTAGTTTAGGCTTGGTTCATGGTCCCCAGCTCCTTCTGTGCTCCACAAAGCCCCCAGCACAAAAACATCTGTGATGTCCTTGGCCGAAGCTGAGAAGGAAGAGTGTGGTCAACTGCACAACTGCACCACATCCTCAGTGACCAGGGCTTCTGACCAGGGCCTCACCAGTTACTGCAACTGACAGTGCTATCAGCTTCTATTCACCACACTGGAATCATTCTGTGTTTAAAAGGAAAGTTAGTCTGGTATTAGGTTGTTCATTTCATTATCATTAATCACCTTAATCGCTGCTTGAGAGCTTAACTTAGCAGAGAGGTGTTAAATGCTGAGAAGTATTGAAATGGCTGGACTTGTAGCAGCTGGTTTGAATGGATGGGCAGGAGGTGAAGTATCAGAGGCTGTTTTTTCTCTTTGTACCAGGAATCAGAGGAAATGAGAAACTGCCATTGGTGTTACTTCTTTTGCACAAGCAATCTTATTCTTTAGAGAGCTAAAGTAAAGAAATAAAGTAGAGAAATGAAGAGTCAAATAAACTTTTACTTGTAATTTACTCCACTAATTAAATGAAGACACAATATTTGGTGATAAAGCTACACCACAGAGTTTATTAGGAATTTTTGCTAGGGATTCACAGCACTTGTCTGTGCAGTAGCTGCCTTCAAACTTACTTGCTCATGGTCTCAACTAAGTTTTAGAGTGCTGTCTCCTTAGTTTAAGCCTTAATGGATGTTTAGGTATCCCCAAACCTAATTGCTTGACCAGCCTTATAGATATATAGAAAGCATGAACACACTGAGATTAGATAGATAGATTAGATAGATAGATAGATAGATAGATAGATAGACAGACAGACAGATAAAGGAACAAGCTTTCTACCAAGCACTGGTCAACACCTCTCTAGTTCTTGGTTACACTTTGCTAAAGCAGGACAAATTGGACATGTACAGTATGTCTACAAAAATCTTTTTCTACCCTTTTCATTTTTTACACACTGGGTCAAATTAAACAATTGTTGAAAAGATGATTCAGCTCCTTTATTAACATGTAACTTTTGTAGCTCACCGGAGGTGGAGGACAATTAAATGCTTGTCTTATGAGGTCATTCATGAAGGATGATTTGTTTTCCTGGGAACCCTGTGCTATTAGAGGTGATAAGGTCTGGAGAAACTCCAGGACAAAGGGGGAGACCGCTCCAGCATATAATGGGAGAGGCTGTAATGAGTCAGCGTTTCTGAGACAACAGAAAACCCAGACCACAACCAGGATGCTGACAGGGACCTGTTTGAGTAGCAGGTGCACGTTAGTCAGCATCTACCAGGAATTTTCACAAATGCAATCCCCAGTGTACTTCTCTGGGCACAACCTCAACTCTCGAAAAACTTGAAAATGCTGATTCTGGGACTGGAACACATAGGTCTTCCTCAAATACAAGTCAGACAGGCTGTAAGGGAAACTTAAGCTCATTCTGCAAGCTGGACATTGGCCAAAGGGTGCTGAATACATAGGATTGGAGACAGACATGTAGGAGAAACAGAAGATTTGATCTCAGATTTTTGCTCTGTAAATAGTATCTGTGTGAGAAAATTTGTGATATGATCTGCGATACTTCATCAAGTGATGAGCCAAGCAGCCCTCAACCTAGACCTACACTCAGCAGAAGATTGGTGTCTGAACCAGCCTTTCCTGGCCTTAGATATCTATTGAAGGTGCAGCTGAGGTGATCATCTAGAATGCCCTTCTAATCATTGAATAGAAACAGGGTCTTGCAGTGTGCAGTTCATAACAGCTATTTCAGAGGTCTGTGGTGGGGTGAGATGGACCACATTTTCTGTAGACACTAAAAAGTTATTTGTTTCCAAACTGGAATATTTGTTAGGGCACATACCATAGGTCTATTTCACATGTCCCCAGATCTGCTGGACTTGCACCCAACCAGCTCTGGTGAGATCCAGAAACAAGCCTGTGAGTATCTACCTACAGCCTCTGCCATTTCCAGCCATCACGGCGAGAAAGAGGAGTATCCCACTGATGGAGTGATGGTGCCTCTCCTCCTGAAGCACTGCTACTGAGAGAAGTATAACCACGAGTAAGAGAATGAGAAAGAAGACAAGAATCATGACATTTTAGATTAGGTAACTCCTTGTGCCTCACGAAATGAAACTTTAGCCAACAACTAAGATTGTTTGGATGGGGGATATTTATCTAATTAAGTCCTACACTGAGTATTAGACACATCAGTCAAACTGCAAGTTCTGTAGGAAACATCGTGTTTATCCAGAGTCTAACACAAGAGGGATGAAGCAATACAGTTCTTCTTTTAGTGGTGTTAGAGACAAAAGTGAAGAAGGACCACAGCATGTACCTGCCAGTGAAAGGTGCCTCAGCAGACTGTGAGCTTAAGCCTCTGCTGGTAAACCAAACAGGCTCAGAAAGTCTGTCAGGCACCCAGGCTAGCAGGCACAGGGCAAGCTCTGCCCCTGAGCTCGCCTGTCCTCCAGGACAGGGCAGCAGAATGAGGACACCACCACGGGCAATGGCCCTAGGAGCTGCAGGGGAGAGCTGGCTGTCCCTGTCACCCCAGCCCAGCCACTGCTCAGCCCCACTCAGCTGGGAGCCGTGCCAAGCAATGCCTCATTATTTGTAGGAATTTACTAGGTAGGTGAAAATAGGAAAAATCTAGGAAGAATAAAATATCAAAATCATATATGACTAAAAAATTGAAATTGTATTTTGACCTTCTCTTAGACAACAACAAAAAAAAGCAGGAATTTAAGCAGGAATTTTCAAAATTTAGGAACCCATGGCTTATTCTTTAGAAGTGCTGAAAAGGGAAATCTCTAATCTATGGAAATGCTCTTAAATTAACTGGGGTCATCAGAGATGGCAAAAGGTAGAGGACTGTCTTAACAGAGTGCAAAGGTGCCTCAGTTTAAGAGCTGGAAAAATAGCCAGTTCTCCAGATGGGAAGTAAATTGGAAAACATTCTTTGTTTATATTTATTTATTCAATTTCATGGTGTCCTTGGTTGCCCAGAGGAGCTACTGAGAGTAGTTTCTACTGTGCTGTTGGTTAGAGTTAGGTTACACACACTTTTAGAAATTCAGCTGTCTGCCACTAATGAATTGTTCAGTGTAGCTTGAGGGTAATGATGCAATTAGCAAAAGTAAGCCAAATCTGTCCCAGGTGAAACTCTACTGATGTCAGTGGCTTTATTTGGGATGATGTGCTTATTCCAGTGTGTGTAGAGACAGTATGTAAAAAGAAGAGTCTTGAAAAAGGACTTAACGTGGATTTAATTTGTCTTTTCCGATGCTAATCCGGCATTACATTGAATAAAATGTCAAAACACAACATTCGCATTGACGCAGCGGTGCATTTCTGTGGGCCGACTCACAGGCTCAGGGCATTAAATGCAGAAACCTGATCCAGTGAGTGACATCCCTGCCCATGGTGGGGGAGGTGGGACAAGATGATCTTTAAGGTACCTCCCAAACCAAGCCATTCTATGATTTATGATTCCGTGATTCTAAGTTTAGTAATTATTTTATATTTGTAATAGTGTCCTCTTAAATTCTTCCCATAAGCATGTAAAAGTAACAGGTTTTCCATTCCCTGATGACATGCTGCCTTTTGAATTTTCAAAAATAAAATAAGTACTTAAAGTCCTTTTCCCTGGCCATTCAGGAGTGAATTTGCTCCATAGGAGACCACAGTAAGTGCATGGCAGACAAATAAGGGTGAATTTTGCCTTCACTTCCCTCCTGATTAGGACACTGTGAAACACAAAGCAATAACCTTTCCTTGACCAAAAGGCTTTTCAAGTCTGTTACACCACTAAAAGATATATTTCATTGCAATGAAGTTTTCAGGACTTCATGACTGTTCCCTTGATAACTAAGAAACAAAATAAAGATCAAAACTGAAGGCAAAAATCAGCCATTTCACCCAGGTTGTACAGGAAGTCTGTGTCAGAGCTCCCAAATCATTCTGATTCAGGGTTACTCAATCTTTTTTCTGGACTTTGCTGGAAAATGGTGTTACTGTCCCCTTGGTAAAAAGCGAAGCCTTGATGCAGGTCTCCCCAGCCAGAAAGCCTCTCCAAGCTGCATGAAGGACTGGCCTGCATTAGCATGGGAGACATCAACATCTGTGACCAACAAAATCCAAGTGAATCATGTTCCTGGTCAAGATTTTGTCCAGAAATCATCAGTCCTGGTTGGTGTCTTAAATAAAGAGCCATCCTTCCTCCTATTGCTTTCGAAACAATGAGGGGTAAATTTATGACTAGCAGGAAAGTCCTCTCAATAGTAACATAAAAAGTACAACCTACAGTCCTCAGTTTTATTATCTCTGGAAAAAAAAGTGCTTTTTTAATGGATCTGTTTAAGTGTGACCTCTTAAATGATCTCTGCTAGTGGGTTGTAGCAACAGTTCCCCAGCTGTGCTGTTATTCATAAGTAACCATAGAAATTAAAGTGCTGCCAAGTATGTGCTCTTTGTTTTTTTCGAAGGGCTGAAAGATTATGCAGTGATGTCTTTGCCCCTCCTGACTTAATTCTGAACTCACCCCCTGGCAGCCGCGATGCAGAGGTGAAGATGAGACTTGCTGTTATTGGAAAGCTCTGTCATCAGAGAGCTCAGTCAACAATGCCACGTCTGCCACTGGGATGCTGGTGCATTTTCAAAAGGCCTGCAGCTAGAAATAGGACATGGTGAGAAGTTATATCCTGTGATACAGAAATTGCTGGTTTTAATGAAAAATATTTTTTATTTATTTCTACTGAGATTGAACTGAAACTGTTGGTATCTTTAGCTAAATAATTTGTTTTGGAAAGAAAAAGTATAAAATCTCTTCTACAGGGACACTTTCAAGTTATTTATTGGTCTACATTAGTATTTTCTTTTCTGAGTTTTTCTGGGTAATTCTGTTCTTCGAATAGGATTCTCTGACTCTGAACTGACATCTAGGCTTTTTCAGTATCCACTAGAGTGGCACATTTCCAGCAGGCGGTACTAAACCTGTGTTACGATGGGATTAATCCTCTTTCTCCCAGTCTTAGAGGGAGACAGTTAGCTGAGACCCAACTCCTGTCTTATAGGCAGCTACAGCTAGGTGAGAGGACTACTCGCAGGGTTTTACTGCCCATTTACTGGGAAATTTATGGACTAAGTAACCTGGGTGTTTTGCTTTTTATTACCCTGTTTTCTGCCACACCCTGTACTGCCCACAACAGCCAGGTATCCATGGGCAATGACAACCCAAAGTGCTTTTGCTTTTCATTGACTAGGCAACATCTGCCTTACAGGAAAGGAGACTGCTTGCCACTTGCCCAGGAGAATTTAGAGAACACCCACAATGTGGTGCAGTGATTTCTTCAGGAGCTTTTCGAGGGGGAAATCACAGCAGAGGACTTTCTAGCTTGGCATAGCAGCAATAAATTGTGCACAGCAGACTCAGTTGTCTCTGAGCACTTCTGGCTTGGCATCAGTGTGAGAGGAAGTAACTCATGTCTCTCAAAAAATAGAGTGAAAGAATTACCACCCCACACCTGTTAATCAAAATAAACCAAAAATAATAGATTTGTAAAAAAAAGTTATTATTTCCCTCTGCCACCCTTTGAGGGGTTCACTACTAGTTTGATTTCACCACATGAACTTTTCCTAAGGGGAAAAAATCTGATTTTAAAATTTGACTTGTACTTGCCAGATATTCCATGCTGATGTGTACCAAAAATGTTGGATCATCAAAATGTTTGCAGTCTGAAAAAAAAAAATATAAAACCACTTCATGTTGGTTCAAATAAGGAAATCATACAAATACCGTAAAGACAAAACTGCCAACTCCAGAGTCCAAATGAATTTAAAAGTATATATTTAGCTCCCACTATTTCTGTTTCAATTATAAAACATTTCATGTTGAATACACACCATCATCTCAAATGCAACACTCAGTGTAGTTACTTGGAGCCCCATAATTCATCTCTATTTTTAGTTTGCTCACTAATAAAGGAATAGCAAAGGACAGCAAGTAAATCATTTAGGCTGGTGTTTTGACAGGACCCTCACAGCTGCTGTGCTAGGAATTGCTCTGGAAAAAATCCAAACTTGCCCAACTCCTGTTAAATGACTTCCCTTACAAAGTGTCTGTTCTTAAGCAACCTCTCTCTGCTTGTGGGAAGGGTAGGAGGAAAAGGTACATGAATCCTTGATAGAGCAGAAGGAGTGGATTTTCTAAGTGTGCAAATGGCATTAGAAGTAGCTTT
Organism: Tichodroma muraria; assembly: GCA_013390105.1. Taxonomy (NCBI): domain Eukaryota; kingdom Metazoa; phylum Chordata; class Aves; order Passeriformes; family Sittidae; genus Tichodroma; species Tichodroma muraria. The sequence goes on from WAAG01034908.1 coordinate 20,881, forward strand.
ATGGCCATGGATGGGAGAGTGAAAAGAATCACACCTTGAGAGAGAGATATGCTTAATTTAAATGCCAGGCCTGGATGCTACTAGAGGTATTAGGCTGTTGGAATTTTTTATCCTGACTACTTGGATTTTCTTGAAAGATTTGTAATCCCCTAATTGCACATTAGAAACAAAAGTGTTTCCATATTCTAATAAATGCTAAATTTCTTTCAAGAGTCCATTCAAAATGTCCAGCATATGTTCCATGTGCCCTGCTGTCTGCCATAGAGCATTTCAAATTTGCCTGTAGCCTGGATTCAGGAAGTGAAAAATGGAGGGAAAAGGCAAAACCATGATTCCATCCCACTTGTGGTAAATAACAATGGGATGAAAAATAGAGGGGGTTATTTTATTTTAAATAGAAAAATCAACATTTTTAGCAGGTTGTAGGAAAAAGAAATCAAACCGATGGAAAATCTGGCTGGACAGTGGAGATGTGGGCCCAGGTTGTTTGCTTTCCCTCAGGCTCATGCCCAGGTGTGAGGGGTCAGGTCTCAGCAAACCTACTGGACATTATTAGGGGAATGTTTTTGCTTTACCACTCTGTCACATGCATGGTGCTTTTCCAAGCTCAGGGGGAGTTGGACTAAGCCAACAGCAATTTGGCTGAATGAGAATTGGCTTAGTTGCTTGGTATAATTAAATGGGCTCTCACAGGACGAAGTTAGGAAAAAGGAAAATTTAAACTGGACTACAATTTCTACCACTTGAACAAAATAGGATGTAAAGCTGTGCCATAAGGAAAGAGGCTGTTTCTTATGTCCAAAGTCTTTCAAAACAGGACCACACAAAATCCTAAGTCCTTCTCCCAGGAGCAATCATCTACTGGTGGGAAGATGGAATGGATGAGGTAATATAAGATAGATATTAAACCCCTCTTTGAGGTACAAGGAGGGAGGTATATATCCTCAATAGAGAGAAAAAGACAGGCAGAGGGGTTAAAGGCTAACTCCAAGAAAGTCAGCTATAATTGAATAGAAATCTAAATTTTTAAGTGTGATGTGGAAAACTCTCATTCAGCTGCTGTTAATCCTGGAAGAAAAGCTACGTTTTATTGGTAGCTCACTTTCTCTGTAAAGCCTCACAGTTGCACATCCATGCTTGCCTCAACACATCAGCATGGGGCAAAGCCCAGCCAGAAGCCCTCCTAGGCTGAAGGAATAATGGAAAAAACCCAAAATAATTAAAAAAAAAAAAAAGGGGAAGAAAAAACTCCTCTCATTTTTCAATTGTAAATCATTATTTGGATGCCCAATTTGTAATCATTAGGATATGACCTAAAAGGACAGTTTTGCCTCAGCCTTCTTTCCCTCCAACTATTCTTAAATGTCATCCCTGAGCCTTTGAAAAGTGAGCGCCTGTGCTCAGGACGCAAGTCCAGAAGACGCACCTGAGCGGGATGACAGCTGGTGCCGGCGTCCGCGGTGCCGCTGCCAGGACGGGCGCTGTGTGAGGACCGCAGCGCTCGCTGCCTGGCTGGGGCGCCGGGCACGCGTCCACCACCCACCACCAGCCCCTCTGCGGCGCCAGCCCAACGCTCGCCCTCTCCAGCGCTGTCTTGCACACAAGGGTGTTCAATTAACAGGGCAATGCCTGCACAGTTGGGGTGCCCAGAGGCTGGACCCCAGCCCCTCAGAATTCGGCAATGCCACGCTTCCCTCCTTGCCGTGGCCAAAGTTTGGTAAATTCATTAGAAAATCTGCAATTTCTGCCTCGAATTAGCTACTCTGTCAAGAGCTACAGACAGGAGCAGACACAGCATTGTCATATGTCCAAACTCAGTCCCAAACATTAAACTAGTAAATTATATTGAAGCATATTTATACAAACTGCCTAGAAGGTAGAAGATAAATGCTAATATCTTCATGTTTATATGAGAGTGACATCAGTTTCTTCATGCATGGAAGAACAGTTTGAAAGTTACAATACAGAATAAATTTATCTATCACAAGTGTGAGGATTTTTAAAATTAAATATTTATATCAGGAGGTTATCCAATTTGATTAGAAGGATTTTAGAAATTGGCTTGAAATAGTTGCACATCAAACAGCTACTCTCTCAAACTAAATAATGAATAAAATATGAAGTCCTATACAGCACTGTGTCACATACATATGGTTCAATATGAACCATAAAGAAAATGGTTCAGTTATTCTCTTCAATGCTAGAGAATATTTAAATACAGAACTATTTTTAAAACATTGAAAACAAAGAGAAGTTTGACACTGGAGCGCTTTGCACAGCAATACTTTTGCAGCAGCATATCTCTTAAAAATAGCAAGAAAACGAGAAGAGTTTCTAGGAAATACATAAGACAGTGTTCATAAAAGAACTCACAAGAAAAAAGAATGAACAAGGGAAAACAAAACCGTCAACATTCTTTGATTAAACCGACCACAAGCTCTGATTAAATGCTGAATTTGCACTTGCAAAGACATTTGTTTTGCAAAGTATAAAATTTACTGCTTGTTCTGAGCTGCCTGTGTCTTGTTTTATCACTGGTCAAATATCATCTGATGTGCTGACCCCTTGGAAGATATTTGTATCACACACCCAGTGACGTCTAGTAGGTTCCTTCTCCTAGGAGAGACTGAGTATTCATTTGTTGCAGCAAATTCCCAAAAATCTACAGTGAACTGGAAATTATCCTAACTCAGCTGTGTCTTCTCGGGATGACACGTACTGACTGGCTGCAATAAGATGAATTGAAAATGCATAACCTCATTTAGTGCTAGGTGGTCCCAAATGTCCTTGGAACAATTCTCTAGCGATTTTTATTCTCCTTAAACTGTAACACATTCGTGCCATCTCAGAGTGTGAAGTTTGAGCAATATAATGAATCATGGAAGCTGAGGCATTGCAAATACAGACTTCCTAAGAGGCTGGAGAAACAGCTCATGAAAAACAGCAGAGCAGTATCCACAGTCTTCAATGAACTTTGGGTCAAGCCTTGAAGAGCACCACCTTCTCCAATGACCAGCAAATTAAAAACAATTAATTGGATTTATGTCTAACTTATGTCCACTTCTAAGAACAGATGCAATATCATTTTCTATATTAAGAGTAAAATTCCCACTGCTTTAGAAGACGTATTTCTTCACCAGTAAACACATTCACAGCCAACTTCCCCTAACTATTAATGGATCATCTGAGTTGAGAATAATGCCATGGATGGACAGGCAACCAGCTCAATCAACACATTGTTCAGAAATGTCTCTGTGTTGTATCTCTTCCCTGTGTATTTTTAATAATTTGGACATTAAACTGTCGCTTTTGGTCCTAAATTAACTCTGTGTATTAGTACAGAAGTACTACTGGGTTTACAATGCTCTCTCATAGGATGGTGCTCACCAAGAGTCCACATGTGAGATAGCCAGTCCACGTCCAGGTTGAGATCAGAGGGCAGGAGCATGTCTCCTATGAAGACAGTCTGAGAGAGTTGGAGTTGTTCAGCCTAGAGAGGAGAAAGCTCCAGGGAGACCTTAGGGCAGCTTCCAGTGCCTCAAGCGGAAAAAGGAGAGCTGGAGCGGGGCTTTTGACAAGGGCATGTAGTGATAGGACAAATGGAGATGGCTTTAAACTGAAAGGACTGGATTGGATTGGATTGGATTGGATTGGATTGGATTGGATTGGATTGGATTGGATTGGATTGGATTGGATTGGATTGGATTGGATTGGATAAAAGGAAGAAATTCTTCACTGTGAGGGTGGTAAGACACTTGGACAGATTGCCCAGAGAGGCTGTGTACTCCCTGTCCCTGGATATGTTCATGAACATGTTGGATG
>WAAG01034908.1:24800-39515 GCA_013390105.1 Tichodroma muraria
GAAAAGCCACGGAAAAAAAAAAAAAAGTCTTCCAATGCCTTAGTTGGAAGCAAGACATCTCTTTAAACATGTTCGCTTAAGAACTATTCCCCAAACACAGAGGAGTAATGTGATTTATAATTTGTTTACAAAAGAGGGTCAAATCTCTGAACATTAAGGCTGGTGCCATTTTGGTGTATTCTGAAGAGCTGAAGGTCTTGGTTTTGCCTGTACAAGAGGCTTCAACTGCAGCTAGTAATGGTATAAACACAGTTGTGCTTATATACATATGCTTATACTTGTGTAGCTGATTTTGGCCAGGCAAGGAACTAAAGCGGTAAAAAAGTTTTTATTAATATACATTCATAACTATATCCAAAGCAGCATTATGCCAGCATATATACACTGGAAAAATAGTAATACACTTAAACAATCACAGCTACATCGCCTGTCTTCTCAAATGGCTTTTATCCTTCTCCTGAACACTTACTATAAGGATGAAACATATAAAACTGGATTGCAGTCTATCTTTCCTCCAGAAAATGTAGTGTATGGTCCATTTGACATCTTGAAATAACATTAAGTGAACCAAGAAGCCTGAAAGTTGGATTTGGCGTGTGACATATTTGCAAATCAGCTTTCCATTGCATCAAATCCTCCATTATTTTTAATAATGAAATTGGTGTTGCAGCCTTTAGCTAAGTAAAACATTCACTTAACACAGTGAATCTTTCAAATGATTATTCAAGGCAGAAGATGGTCTGTTATGCTCTTTATGCTATGCTTAGAAGCCAAGGAAAGTCTCAGTGGAGGGTAAGTTAGTAAGAGACTTCCCAGAGGACTCTGGAGGTTTTAGCAGCTATTCTGCAGAGTAGGTGCCATCAGGTGTATGCATTTAGGAGAATTCCCAGGGGCAGAGCAGACAGAAAGATCTGTCTCCCTCTTGCTTGCTTGTTTGACCCTCAGAAGTATTTTTACAGAAAAAAAATGATTCCACAGTTATTTTTAATTGTTTGCAAGGACTATTTAAAATTGTGTAAAAATTAGCTGCGCATATTTAGGGTACATATTTATTTAAACATGTACTTACCATTTTGGAGGGGTATTTTCTAAGGGTTTTTGACAAATTAGGAAACCCCTGCTGCAGCTGTGAGTACTTTTTATTCAAACATCTGAAATTCCACAGCTATCAGCACATTAGCTTGAGCTTCAGTGACTCGTAAATCTTTCTCAGCATCTTATTTCATGAGGTCTAGTTCAAGCATTAGATGGAAATTGCATTTTGCAGAGACCATATTTGAGTGCATTACTTAAAGAGAAGCAAATGGATTTTTATTTTAGCAGTAGTCCAGGTAGATACTAGAGAGCGTTCAAAAAATCAGGAGTCTGGTTAGAGCTAGACAGAGGTTTTTAATAGAAATAAAAGGCAGAGAGATTTTTTTACCATTAGTAACGACATGAAACATCAGGGATATCTGAAGATCTGAGACAAGAACACAGTGTCTCAAAATGCAGTCTTGAAGGCAGGCACAGTCTTGACGCAGCAGCTACCTTGCCAAAAGCTGGTGACAAGGGATCCACCCACCCTGAGAATGCCATTTCGATTCCCACTTCTTCAGCCTCTCTTTGAACACACCCTGCAGACAATGTCAGAGATGCTTGCAGTGTTTTGTAGCTGTCAAGTGCAATCTGAGTCTGCACAAGAGCTTTCTAAACATCCATCTTGGACTGGCCTGTGATACAGGTAATAGTATACCTAGTTAAGAAACAAGAAAACTCTTTTGATGATATTCCAGATGGTTTTCATGTGTTTGCCACACAGACATCCATTTTTTGTAATTCTTAAAGCCATGGCCTATTTGTGCCTGCTGAGAGACTCAATATTTTTCTGCATCACAAGATACTGTGTGGGTACTTTAACTCAGCCTAGCATAGCACGTGTACTGGTGGTTAGGGGCTCCTGCTCAGCCCCATGATCTAAAACTTCCCAAATTTTAGAGAACCTAGGCCAGATCTTCTGCTTTCTATTCCATTGTTGTTCTATGGATTCCTTGTCACATTCCTGAAAATTCAAGGATTTGATACCCTTTCTTAAGACCCAGGATGACTTTTGAATGAGGCCCCATCTTAGCCCAGCAGTTTTCTCATGAAGTGAAGATGCAAATCTCCCTCATCACCAAACATCCACACAATGTAGGCAGAGGAGCCAGGTTTGTATTGACCGTAAACTGGGCACAGTGCCTTACCAGTGAAAACAGAGAGACTTTTCACCACTTTCCTTCACCATCCAGTGATTATTCAACAGCTTCTGCACAGTGAAATTATCCACTGAGAAACCTCAAGAGAACAAAAGTCAGTCTGTGCACCAACAACCCCATGGTTTAGATCACCTCCTGACAGTCCGGTGGGCACTTAGACATGCACTTATTCTTCTGTGGAAGGTGCTCACTAAAGACTGGGTGGAGCTACACACAGGAGCAGTTTCATTGACCTACTTGAAAAAACAGAATCAGTGAAAACCTCTGGGCCAAACTAGACACAGTAAAAATTTTCATGCACAGACTGTCTTCATCATTGCATTGTCAAAGACTAGAGATTTTACCTCCTTCTCCCAGCTTTTCTCCAGGCAGCATTGGAACACATCTTGAGAATGTGCCCCAGGGGACAGGGACGTCATGAGGAAGACTGACAAAATAGGAAGTGGAGCATAGGAAGCCTGAGAGGACTTAGATACTGATCTGCTATCAGGATTTTGAAAGAAATACATACTTCCCACATCAGTAATGTTGACATCTAGACATGTTCACTGATGGGAATTCCATTTCTTTGAAAGGTATGAAAAAATCCAAGGATCTATGTTTGGGATTTAAGTACTTTATGCTCCTTTGCAGACCTTGGCCTTTTCTTTTTATCTCTGACACTGATGTCATTCATAGCTTGTGCATTGTTAAAGAGCAAGTGACATAATAGTCTACTACAGTCAGTCAATAAAAATCAAAATAGACCTGCAAAAAGCAAAAGGCTATTTTTTTAAACCCTAAACAGGAATTGTGTGTTGTTTAATGGACTACCTGTAGTGTAGGGAATTGCTTTGGGCCAGGTAGAAATGGGGTCCGGAAGTCCTGAATATAGCCAAAGCAAATAGTTTCCAGACAGCGACAAGGTTTTCGGGATTAATAACACAGGTGATGTAGCGCAAATAGGCAGCCTGCAGAGACACCAGTCCTCCCCTCCTGCTTCCTGAAAATCAGCTCTGGAAATTTTATTGTCTGTGTGACCATTCTTTTCCAGCAAATTCCCAGGCAGATGCTGCTGTCAGCACATTATGTTTTTCGGAATCGCCAATAAAAAGTCAGATGTGTGACACAGGCTGTGTAACTGCAAAATGGTAGCCCCTCAATGTCTCCATTTTCACCAGTAACTTATGCACCCAGTCAGCACCAGCCACGTAAGCTCTAACACTGACAGCACAGAAAAGCCCAGCACATCAGTTACATCAGATGACCATGCTTATTCTCCTACCTTTCTTATATATTACAGATTTTTTCAGCATGTCTGCTGAGTAAAATTCTTCATGGAAATGCCAGCAAAGATTTTGGCAGTTGTAGTGCTGCTTTGTTGCCTGTTAACGCAGTGGGCAGAGCACCCATGCAATCTGTGAAAAACTTATTTCCAGTTTTTTTCTTTGCCTAAGAAATATGAAATTCACATGTCCTAGGAATGGGATCTTTGGAGGATGACTTCATGAACCCTTCTAGACAGCCAGCTTTCACTGGAGTTATAAAAGATTCACTAGGCCAAGAGATAATCCTTCTTTTTTCGGTTTAAAATATTCCTTTATGAGAGCAGATTCATGTTCCAGTCCTTGTTGTAAGACCTGTTTAAATATCTTGTCGAATTACTATGGATACTGTAGAAATAGGATGCAAAACTCCTAAATGCAGTAAAACTAGAAGAATGTGTTTACATCTTTCAGGGAAACAACCCAACCACTAAACTAGAGTTGATTTCATTGCTTCTTCTGTCTCATTCATTTTCCTGTGGGTGTGATCAAAACTTAATAGTACCATTGATAAAAAAAATCTTTTATTCTGACTTTAGTGGACCATGTATTTCACTTCATTTCTGATTTGCCCACAAGATTGATAGCATAGGAACACAGTCTATAGTGCGTACTCATTGTTTTGTAAAACCAGTTTAAAATAACTGTAGTGGTTTTGGTTTGCCAATGTGAAATTTCTTAACCAAGAGCAAAGCAGGCTTAAACTTTGAAAGGTATAAAGAAAATTTATTAACAGAACTAGAAGAAGAAGAAGAAAAATCAGAATAAAACCTTTAGAACACTCCTCCTCCCTTCCCTCACACCTTCTTTCCCTCCCACTGACAACGTACAGAAACAACACTCAGAATTCTCAGTCAGTTTTCCACTTCTAGAATAGTCTTTCTTCAGCTCACTTAGGGGGAGGAGCATCTCTCGCTTCTATGGGAATACTCTCCATGAACAGCAGCCACCTGGAAAATCTGCACTTGTGAAAATTCCTCCCACTTTCACAGCCTTTTCACAGCTGTGCTTCTGGGCCATGACAACATATGGGTTTTTTTAAGAATGGACTGTTCAAAAACAAAGGTTCTTTTCATCTTCTCTCAGGGCAAAAGAGGTCTTCATCACTCATTCCTCTCTGTTCAAATTTCTCATGGGATCACAGTCACTTCAGTATTTGTTCACGTTAACACTGAAATCCTTTGCTCAGGTCTACAACTTGAACTCTCCATTTCCCCCGCACTTCTCCATGGTTTAAAGTGAATATTTAGTCCACCACCAGAGCTTACAAGAGAATTTCAGCCTGAAAAAATAAAGCATCTCCTCATCTTCAATCTATCTGGGACAATACTCCTTGACTGACCTTAATATCTTCATGTTGTTTCTCTACATGTCTTCACTTCTCTTATTTTTCTCACTCAAGAGAGAATTTGAATTCTTGCAGGTTTCATCTGTGCACTGAAAGAGTTGGTATCTTGCCCCCAGGCCTGCCTTGGTCTCAGAGCCAGCCCTTGGTCTCAGCTGCATGATCTGCTGGGCCCAGGGACAGCCCCTCGGCCTCCGCAGCAGCGCTGGGAGCCGGGGGGCACGGCTCGGATCTCATCAGCCGCGCTGGGCTCAGCGGCAACCGCGGGCCGATGGCTTCCCCTCCCCTGCCCGGCAGTTGCTGGTGCCCGGCCCAGTCCCCCGCCGGGCCATGGCGGAGCAGGCCTGGCCCGGCCCGTAGCTGCTCCCAGGGCCCGGTGGACCCCGGCTCAGCCCTGGCCAGCAGCGGGGCAGGGTCTTACGTTGGCAAGATGTCAGCAGCCACGGCCGGGGCCCAGCCACAGCCGGGGCCCGCGACCTCCCCTGCCTTGCACAGCCGCGCCGGGGCCAGGCCGTGGGACCCCGGCAGAGCGAGGCCGGCCTGCACCCTGTTACATCTTCCAAACCAGAAACCAGAGAGAAGAGTTCCCGGGATTCTCATATCAAAACGTGTATTCACAAAGGCGTATCAGCCCTTTTCACTGGTTTAATCGTGTCAATATCCAGGAATTGGCCAATTAAGGCCAAACCAGGAGAATAACCAAAACAACAACTTCAAAAGCACAACTCTCATGTCATTTGGCTTCCATCTTCTTTTTGGCAAAACCAAATTCTGAATCTGAAGAAATTTAGTGTCAAGCAATAGTTTTAATGTTCAGCTTAATGTTACACTGAGTTCATCCTCCTTATCCCTGCCCCTTAGGCTATCACCCCTTTTGTTGTTTTCATCTTTAATAAATGCTTTTAGCAGGTTTTCTTCTCTCTCTTAGTCATACTTTGGCAAAACAAAACTTTTTTTGAACTTCCAATACTTTATTAAACTAACTCAATGATTTCTCATTCAACACTGTTAACTTTTTGAATTCAACATACATTTCTTTATTGTAATTAAATTATTAAATACCTATCTGAAATTTACATATGAAGGACAAAGCCACTTGATTCTGGAACTCTTTAACATCAAAAGATGGCTTATACTTCTTGACTTGTGTTAGAACTTCTTTATTGACACCAAGATTTCAAAATATCTTTCTCCAGATATATATCTCATTCCAAAGAAAATCCGGTGGAGAACATAATCTAACATTTTTCCATATTTAATAGCATTTATTCATCCTGAAAGTACTTCAGTGATGTGACTACTATGGTCATCTGGACTTTTCCTTAAGCTGTGGAAATGTGCTTCTAGACAGTACATCCTCCCTCCTAGCTTTGTCACTTTTTGAGGTATGTTTTTATCATCTTTTTTTTTTCAAGAAAATTTAGAAAACTAAAATGTTCTCATCAGGTAGAACTCAGATAGATTAAGCTAGGCAAGATGTCTTCTCCCTCTTCTGTAAATTTTGGCAAGGTCTGGCTTCAGTGTTCCTTGGTTTCCATTAACATAATAAATAATGGCTTTTAGTAAAGCTGGGCCTTGCACCAATTCTTGTAACACTCCTTATGTTCATCTTCCCTTCCAAATTGGAGCATTGCCATTATCATTAATCTTGATTTATGGTCCCTTGTCTGCTTGCCAGCCTACTTGAAAGTGTAGTTATCCTACTCCTTTTTAATTCATTTCTGAAATGAGACTCCATGCCATGCTATTATAAAGTCCAGATTCAGAAAATATTCTGAATTCCAATTGTGTATTAATCCTGCCACTCTATTTAACCCAAGGTGTCACTTTGAGGAGAACACAAAGCCCAAGGAGTATTAAGAATGAGCATTCCCAGCATAGCAAAAATAGGGAAAATAGGTCTGACAGGTTGAAGAGATGACTCTGGATTTCAGGAATAGTCATATCCCTTTTCAGTACAGGAATACAGACCTTCTGTTTTATCATTATGCCAAGGAGCCAGCATGATACTGTCTTTATTCATTTTCCTCAAGAATTCATAAGCATGGGCTCCATTCATCTGCATTATTAGAAAAAATAGTTCATTTCTATTGTTATTTATCTTCTAAATACCTTCAGGAAAGTTGGCGTTTGTTCTCGGAGGTCTCACTCTGTAATCATCAGTCAAAGGGGTCGTTAAGCTTCTCCGTTGCTGAAAATTCATTTCTCCTTGATTTCTTTCCACCTTTGTCTTTACTGATAAAAAGAGTGGAGGCAACTGAAAATCTGATTCATAGGGGAAGGAATTCTGAATCTAAGAAATTATTTCCATCAAATTCAATTAGAAATCTCTCATGATTTCTTAAATATAATAAGGAATATAAGTAAGAGTATCAATAAATTATCTAGCAAACCTTTTATTTAATGGCATTCATTTCTTCATCCCCCTGTCCCTGAGAGCGTTGCTGCACGAGATAAGCATACTGAGAGCTTTTAGGTGGTGTAAAATACATTCTACAACTTCTTCAGGAAGGAAAATAATTATCAGCATAGCTTGGGGCTGGAGAGTTCGTTCATTTTCTAACTTTGATTCTGCAGCATAAACCTCCAACACTGGCAAGAAGTAAAGAGCAACAGTCTCTGTTACTAACCCCTAGTTTCCATCTCCCTCTAGGGCATCTCAAGCTCAAAATCTCATCAGACACACTTTGATCCAATAAACTGATGCTTCTGCTGTGACCTTGTAGCTGGTGTTTACAGCTGTCTCTGTGCAGTAAGATAATAAAAGCAATATAGGAGCCTGAGGTAGACAAAATAAATTCCTTTAAAGCAACCAAAATTGTTACACAAGAACATAAGGTGGAAAGGGAAAATGTACGTTAGAAAAGACAAGACACTAGGAATTCCTGAGAGGGCTGGGGATTAGGTAAAATTGGTAGAACAACTCTATATGGTTTCTTTGGGCCTGGGGCACAGAGAGATGGAAGGGTAGCTTTACTGATCATGAAGTGTAAAGAGGGAGGTGTTGTAGCTATGACAGTTGGGTTACAATTATGGGCATTTAAAGATATTTAATTCTTTTTGCTCCATGTTTTTGGTTTGTTTGTGGTTTTTTTCCCCCAAGAATTCTAGATGTAAAAAAAGAAGGAGACAGAAAAAACAGCTTTCTCTGCTAACAAAACCCATTTTGATCCCTGACATTTCATTCAGTTCTCCATTTTCTTGCCTACCTCAAATTCAACATAAACTTTGGAAGACATTAGTGCACCTATTTGTCTGAAACAACTGTGCTCCTTTCTTCTTTGTTTTAATACCTTTAACAGCTGCTTTCCAACAACTTAGAAAGAATTTAGGTCTGCTAGATGTTAATTATTATGCTGCTTGCCTACTCCCCCCACCACGTGCACACCCTGATTCTGTTCTCCGTCATAAAAAGATGACAAACTACACTACACGGGTAGCATTACAGTAAAAACATTTCTACACAGAGGTCCTTATCTAGTTATTACTCAATACTCTCTCAGGGAAACTTGACTTCCCTGAGAGAGTGGGAGCAGAGATTTCAGGTCATGAACTATGGAGCACAGGAACTCCCACAGAAATTTTATGTAGCAGATCAAGGTAGTGAAGCCCCGCCAGCACGGTCCTGTGGGAGCACTGACACCACAACTGAAAAGTGTTGGCTTCTGCCTCCACTTAGGATATACTGCGAGATCAGAACCTACGTTTATGTATCAGCTTAAGGCCGTAAAGCCTTTCATGACACTTCAAGTTTGATAAAAGCATGTTTGTTACTCTTTTAATATTACTTTTAGCATGATCTTATTTATAGACCTAATAGTAGATTTAAGATATCCTAGAGCTGGAGTTGGTAGCACTGCCTACTATTAAACATTACTAACACTTCCACTTACAAGGCTCCGTATTTAACAGCATATCGCTTTGCCAGACCTGAATGGTTTGGGCTGCAATTTTACATATAGCTCAGAAAGTACAGCCTTAGGCTGAATTTTATTGGCAAGTATCAGCCAAAGTTGTGCAACTGTCTAGCTTTCTTCAAGAACAAAACTAAGAAAATTAATTTTTTTTTTCAATGTTAAAAGTACACAGACATTTTCTTGGAGAAGCTGGAAGCCTATGCTACAAAACATATTGGAAACACAATAAAAGTTATGCTTTCTTGCATGAAGCATGGTTTTGCTTCTTTCATCAAAGAAACCTAGACATTGTTTTATAAGATAAACTTCTATGATATCACAGATTAAATGGGCTCAGCAGAAACAGCTTCTGTTTTAAAAGCTAAACAGCACCAGTTCTGTCCACAGTGAACAGTCTTAATCTTCTCACATCTCCTGTAGTGCTGGTCTCTTAGAGTTGGAAATACAGCATCTTCCAGATTTCCTCTCTTTGGGGACAGACTTCTTGGTATAGAAACTAGGCAATAAAAATCAAGGTGAAACGTGAACTTGGATTGGAGGCAGCACAGAGGAGAAATGGTCTACTAAGAATTGGGGAGGGGGCAAAGACACACCAGTGAAGGGAATGACACTCTAAAAATGAGTGAACAAAGACTTAAATCTTTTCTGGAGGATGGAAAGTGGGCCTGGATGAATCACCTGGAATAAGAGGCCCAGAAGAGTCAATGCAGTCATAGGAACACGTTGGAGAAGGTGAGACATGAAGTGACAAGTTGAGAGTCATAACATACATTTTTAACCTACAGTTGATAGCTGCAGTAACCCAACTTCCTAAGCCTCATCCTTTGCTGTTGCCAGAGAGTTGCTGTGGAACACATTGGTGATCTATAGCGCATTTTTCTTCTTCACAGCTGGTCTCTATAAATTATGTCAATTTATTTCTGCTATAAATTATTTAACTGCTTGACAGCACCCAGCTGTGCTCAGCAATGATATATCATGGAATACCTCTATTTCTTTTACAAGAAATATTAAATAAGGCCTGGTCAGAAATGGGTACTGTGGTTTAAGATGACACTGCCGTCTAAGCCAGAAATTTGATTTCCTCTGGTGGTTTAACTGTACCAATGACTTCATCAGCGCTAAATGAAGCCTAAAAATGTCTCTTCAATATTCAGTGTGAATTCTGGTGATGTTTTGGTGAAAAATGCTCAGATCTGACTGCTGTTGCACTGAACTTGACAAAGAGCATTTGCATAATCTGGTTGCCTAAATCATAATTACAGTAATCTCCAGCTAGGATATGGTCTAAAACAAAATGAAAGAATTTGAATACTTCATAGCCTAAAAATCATTATTTGGTAGAAAAACAGTAAATAGGCAGGCTTACGTTAATTTATTTGGTACAATGATGAGACGGTTTGTGGAAAATGCTGCTTGATATCAATGGAAGGTGAATGCTTGTGTTCAAAGATCGGTTTCTTAAGATTTCAGTGCCTGATTTCAGTTTCTAGAGTTGTCTGTGGCATTTTAAAAGATTCTGCATGTGCTGACACATAAAATTCCCTAAAATATGAAATGTTCATTGTGTATTTTCTTTTTCATCACATGAAACTTCCTTATTTTAGTTCCTGATCTAAGAAATTTTATTCTGGACACCAGAATTTATATGGCCCATAGTTCAGTTCAGTGTTCAGTTCTTTATTTTTGAAACCAAAGAAAATTACAAAACATTCTGGATACTTTTTCTGAATTTGGTATACTGAACCAAAAATACACAGATATTTGTTTGTGGTTGGAAAAACCTAAGGTGGTATTGCAGTTCTATTTCACCTACAGTTGAGGTTAGGAAGAGTCAGTCACTGTTTTTTCCACAGTTTGGCTTGGCCTCTGACTTTGTACAGTCACACCACTGCCAGCAAAGCTTCCATTTTCACTCAGCATCAAATAGCAAAAACTCAGCTCTATGGAATTAAATTCTTCCTCTTGCTTATAGCAGAAAGGTTGAAGCTTACTTGAGCTAAAGCAGGGTATATTTTGTCTTTGCTCACCAAGGCTTCCTACAGCAAGGCTGACCGGAAAGTGACTTGTTACAATTCTGATCAAGAACTGCTGGTTTAGGATTTTCATAGAAAATCTTTTCACCTTTCTGTAATGGAGGAAATCTGGGGAGATCAATTTTCAGAGAAGGAAATGGTTCACAAACTTAGGGGTCAGTCCTCAGGCTGCATCTTAAAGCAGTGGCTTTAAGATATGTCTTACTGGCTTTGCAATAAGGCTGTAGACCAGACTGAGGTCTGGATTCAGTCCCTGGTTTAAATAGAGCAGATTTAGGCAAGGCTCTGACAGCTATAGCCAGTGAGGAACTTAGACCATGAGCAGAGAACTTTGTAGAACAAAGGTACCAAAGCCCAAATGTCTCAGGCTAGATGCTTCCTGCCTGTGCCTATCTGGGATACAGGCAGAAGCCATTCCTCCAGCTTTGCCCAAAGAGGTCCATTTTAGAGAGTTTCCTAATCTTGGAGACAGAATACTGTTTGTGTATGTAGTATAAGTTTTCCCCCCATATTCTCTTGAAAAAATTTTCAGTGCAGATTTTATCTGTGCTAGAGTGAACCAAAACACAAGACTCTCTCCTCCACACCAGCCAAAAGTTGCATACTCCTTCTGGATTTATTCCCTGTTGGACCTTGGATTCCTGTTGGCTTAGTAGAGAGGGAGAGCTCCATTTCTCCCCAGCCCAGCCCAGCCCAGCCCAGGAGGCCAGAACAGTATCTGGCATGCACAGCACAGCTGAATGCCCCATTCAGTGCCTGTCTGGCCCAGCTCCTTACCTGGTAAGAGCTTACAGCATAAGACCCATAAAACTAGGAAACCAATTTTTGTCTTTTATTTTTAAAGAAAAACATGAAGCATTATTCTTTCAAAAAACAGATGTAAATCTCTAGCCACAGAAGACCCTCTAAACTCTAAAATGTATGGATACATCACTCTGTAGGCTTGAATCCAGAGTCTGTGCTCTGGAGAGAGATAGTATTCATAACACATAAAACCCCCATTCTTAGTTTTTCCTATTGGTTAGCATTAAGCTTCTCCTTGCTTAATACATGTGTTATGTGTTTTCTAAGACGTCCAGTTTTCCCCCTGCTCTTCAAAGGGAGCCCATGTACTTTCATACACACTTATTCTTTGCACTCAGAGGGTCAATGAATTAAAAATGCTGGTGCATCAAAGTTCTATTAGGAAAAACAACCTATGGGCTAGATTCATATCATTAAATTTCTTGTCTGTGTATGTAACAAAATTTGATATCTCAATTTACTTGACCTATTTGAAGCATCGGACACCAGAAACTTACTCTCAAAATAGAAAAACAATTTATAGTGTGACAAGCAGAATGCTTACAAAACACATTACAGAATCAAAACACTGAGTTTTTTGGATACAGAAATGTAGAAGTAAAGACTCTGTATAACAGAGTCATGGAAAACCATTGGCTGGACCGTTGCACTTAGTGATTCCAGATTAATGCTTCTTCATCCAGCCACTGAAGCCACCCAGCATATTCTGATGAAATCCGTGCAACTGATTTGCAAATATAAGTGGAAGAACTATCTCAGTCTATACTCACTTCTTAGTGTGAATGGGATCACAGAGACAAATACTATCACCCACACTGACATTTTCCAGTTATTGTCCGAAGCGTTGCTAATGCCTTACCACAAGGAACCAAATTTCTATTTGGATTCCCTCTACCACATCAATTATCACTGAATGATAGAAGGATTTAACCTGAATCTCAAATTCCCTAAGTCATAGGGGAATATTTTCCTGGTAGAATAATACAAGGACCTCATATTACTGATTATTTGCCTTTTTCCTACACTATTTAAGATATTATTGGCTACTCAAAAGTACACAATACTTTGCTAAAAAGATCTTTGCTCTTTCTGTGCCATCTAAAGTCCATTATTTACCTCTTGGCTATGAGGAAATGATAAGACATTTGATATTGTTCAGCTTGGAGAAGAGAAGACATCAGGGTGAGCTAATTGAGGCCTTTTGGCGCCTGAAAGGGGTCTACAAGGAAGATTGAAAGACTATGGAAGCTTGTAGTGACAGGACCAGGGAGAACGGCTTTAAGCTGCAGGAGAGTAGGTTAAGTTTAGGTGTTTGAAAGCACTTTTCTGTGAGGGTGGCAAGACACTCAAATAGATTGCACAGAGAAGCTGTGGATGCTCCAACCCTGGGAGTGTTCAAGGACACCTTAGAGCTCTGAGCAACCTGGTCTAGTGAAAGGCATCACTGTCTGGCAGGGTGGTTGGAAATAGAAGACCTTTATGGTCCCTTCCAACTCAAGTCATTCTACAATGCATTCTATGATATGCCTTTTTGATCTAAAAACCAGCAGATTACTCACTACCACCAAATCCATTTGTATTGCAATCTTTAATTTCATACTATTAAGAAAGTTACATGTTACAAAGTATGAAAGCTTAATCATATGGATCAAGAAAGAAAAGGATGCTTAGACATTTAAGAAGGCTACCTATTTTTGGGCTGCCATCAGCTTCAACCTACTACTTTGTCGGTTGTTCTGGGTTGTTCTGGGTCATCTTCAAATCTCACTGTGCTTCAAAACTCTACTTCAAAACTTCAGTCATAACACTACTTAGACATATTTCAAGAATATGTATCTAATATATGTCATGCCAATAGACGTCATTAATAAGTATCCAGGTAAAAAGTTGGAATTGCATCATCACATGCTTGAGTTATACAAGTTAAAAATAATTGCTCTTTTACACAATAGAAATTATAGGAAGTAAAAAAAAAGGTGTCTAACACCTTTAAAATGGTGGAAAAAACAGTTATTTCACCTCCAATACTTTGAAAGGCAAATAATACCACCTCAGTACTGAATATACTGACTGTTTATGAAAAACTATGAACACAAAAAATCTGATTCTCTTACATCATTTTCTTCTTTCTGTGCTTGCATTGTTTATACACCCATTGGTTTTTCTCTCCCTGACTCAGACATGCATCACCACTATTTCTGGGAAAATATTATTGACATTTTGTCCTTGGGTGTCTGTCACTTGTGGGGGGGCAGGGCGAGACTATCTAATGCATGGAATGTAGGTCATAAAAAGCTGAGGGCACTCAAGATGTTTTTGAACCAGAAAACAGATTTTACTGGAATGGGAAAATAAGAAATTAGATGGCTTCATGTGATTTAATTTTAGATGCTTCACTGAAATACCACAGCTTCTCTGCTGGTAGCATATTTTCTGGAGAAAATGAGCTGAGTGTTCTAACAATGGCTTAGTGCTGGAAGGCAAACTGGGGAAAAGTCAGCAATTAAATAGAATTTCTTTTTTCTCTCTACAGAAGTATTGTGGAACTCAACTTTCCTCCAATTCAGCTTGCTCATGCATGGAAGCTGCAAGGTACATGCTGAAGCTTAGACACTACCTCACCACTTCCAGCCCCATCCAAGGCAATTCGTAAAGAGCAGTTCACGTTACTGACAAAGGAATTTGGGACAGTTGGAAAGTGCTTCACAAGTTTTTTCCATTCCAGTTCTTCATTCTGGGCGGTCCTTACCAGACCCTGCTCTGGATTTTGGCTCTTCTCTACCCAAAGCTGGCCAGAATAATTTCAGTTATATAACATTTGCCAGACACTCCTCTATTCTTCAGCCTGTCTCTTTTCACCACATTGCCCCAGATTTCCAATTTGCCTAATAGCATTTTCCCGCCTTCCTACTTTAACAAATTCTCTCCTTGATTGTCATTATCTCTGTGGGAATCTCTACAAATATTTAAAACAATGTCATATCCCTAACTCCTACTTCAGAACTCAGAAGTTAATACATAATGCTGCAATCTCCCTGGTCATACTTGAATGGGTACCCAACAACAGTTACA
>WAAG01034909.1:3741-14411 GCA_013390105.1 Tichodroma muraria
CATTCCTGGAAATTGTATCCATTAAGTTGTACTCCAGGGGGGATCACGTCCTTTACTATTATATGTCACTGAATAACAGAAAACCTCTTCCTATGTTTTCTCTTTAATTTATAACAAAAGTTTAAATTATTAACCAACAATTTTGTTTTCTTTTTGTTAAAAATAAATCATCTGTGTATACATTTTGATAGTGATGTTCATGGAAAGGGCAGATTTTATTAAATCATAAACTCTTGAGGCAAAGATAAACTGCTCTGTCTCTGACTTATTGAACTAGTTACTTTCTGAAAAGATAGTGTGCTGCCCAAGTCTCAGCTGATGCTATTAAATTCTAGAAATTTTACAGTAAATTAATATAGCATTGATTTTTAACAGGACCCATCAGGTTTTGGTCTTCTGTTGTTAATAGGATATAAAGACATTCACATACCCAGAGCTGCAATGTGTCCTACATATCCTCCTTCATTAAATAAGATCACTAGGCCTGACAAAAATATTAGTTTTGAAGCAGTAATGTACTGACAGCTGCAGAGGATGGTTGTTTCCAAATAGTACTGCAACAGTTGAACTATAACTGCTGTAGAGAAAGCCACTAACATTCAATGTTCATAAAATTAACATTCAAAAATTCAGAAGTAAATCATTATCATGTCTGACTTACAGACTTTGGGTGGGATTTACAAAGAAATAAGGAGACCAGAGCTGGAATGAATGTGGTATATAAAGAACTAGACAAAATAATGAGACAAAGAAGACAAAAAGGAGCAGATGAGAGAGTGGGATTAAAGCTGGAATGTGAAATCTAAATACAATTCTAAATACATGTTATACTTCCACTGGTGGATCAAGGCAGATTGCAGTTGATTGGAGAAAAAGTAAATTCTAATTAAAATGGAATAGAATAAATAATTTAAAGATACTTGAGAGGATTTTCAGTGAATAAAATTATTGACAGCAACTTTACCATGAGTTATGGCGGATGAAATTGCTGATAATCCATTTGATAAAGTTGTTAATGAAGGTCGCATCTTATGGTGAGAAATTTCATATATGATAGACTGAATTTAATTTCCTGAAAGTGCTACATATAATTTTTGTCATTTTGGCCACAAAAATTAAAATGCTAAAATGAATTGCTTAAAGTAAGAAAAAAAACAAATACAATTTCTCTAAGTGTCCTGAGGAATTTCAAGATTTTATCTAGGATCCACATGTAGTTAAAGCTACCTAAAAGAATATTAGCAATTTGAAGAAAATTAGATCAGAAGGTCTAGTAACCAGCAGTATGAAAAAATAGTCTGAGTTACTACTTACATTTTCAAAGAAAATTAGAGGCAGCATGGAAGAACTTCACTTAATTAAATCTTTCCTTTTAAATTGTCAAGAAACAAAATGAAAAATAATGAGACAAAATAAAAAAATAAATTTACATTTCAAGTTCAGTATAATCTCCCTCCTTACATTTTCAAAAAGAAGAAGGATTTGCTGAAAGTAAGAAGAGTGAAATACTTTAGGTAGGAATTTACCACTTTCATTTTTAGAACATGCAAATGAACAAGGAAGCATGAAGCCCCACATGCCTACAAAAACAAACAACATGATGTTTATATTTTGAGCATTTGTCAAAAGAGAATAAACTAGATTTAGAACACAAAGTAATTAACAGACTCACAGAGAAAGATATTGGGAAAAAAAAAATTATATTTACTTCAAATTATAAAGGGATCTAAAATCCAGAATGAATGAAGACTCTGAAAACTTTATTTCATTAAAATGACAGTTCACTGAAATCATAACTACTTATCACAGGAGATTTCACTATGAATAAATTATTTATAAGACCTTTTGACCTGTGAAGAGTTTGATCATGAGATATTATTCTTATTCTAGTAAACTAAAAGTTACATAAAAAAGTAAAATAAAAATTATTTTATAGATTTTGAAAATCAACATTTTAAAAGAAAAATTTAATTTATGAATGGTATAATTTTACAAGCCAGTTCTTCTCATTTTTTTCTTCTCTTCTTTCAGTTAACCTGTAGAAATTGTCAGGATTTCAGCAGTTGTATTTAGTCCGAGTATGGAGGACACATTGCTATCTTGGGAGGAAATCCTGCCTAGCTCTTACTTTCCTAGATTAAGATGAATGACCTAATTATCAGGATATTGGTGGGTCATGTTTATAGACATACCAACAGATTGGACAAGCAAAATGTGAATTTTGCAGTAACAGAAATGTAGAATTCACATTAGGTTTAGTGAATAGAAGAGAATCACTCACATCTCTTACTTTCTGCTATTGATCATATGCATTCCCAAGTAGATAAAGTTTATCTGTTTGCTCCAGGCTACTCAACATATTTATTTAATCCCTAAGGCTATTTGTGGGTTTTGCTGCTAAGAGGACAGTATTTTTTTTTTTAATTTTATTTTTCTTCACTTTTTCAGGACAGTGTGCTCTGGGTGATAGTGAAAAAATAGGTTTAGGGGTACGTAGTGAAGAAACCACTGAATAACTACTTTCACCACATGCTTCTTAGGAAGTTTTTTTCATATGAGTATTCAAAAACAATTGCAGCGTGCATGATATACACAAAAGAAGCGTCGCACTTTAGGAAGTGTATACATGTCGGTATAAATTCAACGAGCTCTTCCTAGACTGGGCGCGACACTGTGGTCAGTCCACGGTAAGGCGCTGGCTTTCATTCTCACCCCTTACCAAGAGCAGAGGGAGGTGTGTGGGGACAGCTGTTCACCTCTCTTGGGCATGCTGGCACCTCCTGGGAAGGGGCCATCTGATGGCCCCTTCCCAGGGCCTGACAAGCTCTCTCTATGTGTCTGCAGCCTCTATACCCCAAACCTGTAAGGGGCTGCAGTGGCTTTCTCACTGGCCTACCCTGCAGTCACACCGCAGGGGCTCAGGTCCATGGCTTGGGTCAGCCCATAAAAACTGAACCTTTTCTGGACATGCTCTACATGGTGGGCTAGAAACAAAGACTAAGTCAGAAATACCAAGAACTTGAGCCCCCTGGGGAAAAGTTGTGGTACTAGTCATCTGACAGTGTTTCCCTCCCACAGAAAAATAGGGGACACACTTACGTAAGTCTTTCAGAAAGGTGTGTCAGTCCAAAAGACCTGGGTATCTGGTGAGGAAACTGACAAGAAATGATGCATAGTTATTTAAAAAAAAAAAAAAAAGCTATCTAAAAATTATCTGACTATGCTATTTTTTTCCAAAATAGACCAGAATATGTATATTTTGTTCATGTATGAATTGCTAACGAAAAACTGTGATTTTGTCTCCAGCTTCACAGAGTTACTGAAGGACTTTTACTAAATTGATACAACTGCTACCTTGTCATATGTTGCTAAAAAATATCAGCAGTGGTAGATAACCATGTATACAGAAATTTCTGAAAATTAGTAAATTACCAAGTCTACAAAGCTATTAAATTTTTCTGTATTTTAATAATGACTTATAACTATATTTCAATTTCAGTGTTATTGAGTAATTTAGGCAATCTTTCTTGTGGCACTTAGCAATGAAAATGTATTGGGTTTGTTCTGCCAAGTATTGGAATGGGAGTAGCTACAGGGGAGGCTTCTGTGGGAAGCTGCTAGAATGTTCCTCCATGTCCAACAGAGCCATTGGCAGCTGGCTCTGTGATGAACCCACCATTAGATGAGGCCAAGCCAACCAAGAATGACAATAATGCCTGTGAAATATATTTAAGAAGCAAAGATTATTACACAGATATAATTGTGCTTATTTGAGGAGAAAGGAATGAGAATATGTGAGAGGAAAACTCTGCAGACATACAGGTCAGTGAGAAGGAGGGGCAGCAGGTGCTCCATGTACCAGAAACAGGATTCCCCTGCAGACCAAGGTGCAGCCCACTGTGAGACAGCTGTGGAGGGCCATGGGGATGCAGAGATCCATCTGCAGCCTGCAGAGGACTCCACACCAAAGAAAGCTGTGATCCTGTGTGAAACCCACACTGGAAGGTCGTGGCAGTGACGTGGGGACCCATGGTTAAAGAAGCCCACATTGGAGCAAGTTCCCTGGCAGGATTTGTGACCCTATGGAGTCCCAAGCTGGAGTAGGCTGTTCTTGAAGGACTGAACCCTGTGGAAAGGGACCCACTTGCACTTCATTTCTTGTGAAGAACTGTACCCCATGGGATGGACTCACAGTGAAGCAGGGGAAGGACTCCTCTCCCTGAGCAGCAGCAGGAATGTGTGATGAATGGACTAAAACCACCATTCCATTTCCCTGCATCACTGTACAGGAGGAGGTAGAGTCTGGGAAGGAGGGGGGGATGGCAGGAAGGTATTTTTAAGTTTTGCTTAACTTCTCATTATCCTGCTCTGATTCTGATTGCTAATAAATTCAATTAATATCCCCACACTGAGTCTGTTTTACCTGTGACAGTAACTGTGGAGTAGTCTCTCCTTGTACTTATCTCAACATCTGAGCCTTCTAATATATTTTCTCTTCCCTGTTCAGCTGAGAAAGGTAGTAGTGATAGGGAAGCTTTGGTGGGTGCCTGGCATGCAGACAGCATCAGCCCACCACAGGAAACTTTGTATTCAACATATTTTACTAAGAGTTAAAAGGACTACATATGCATCCAAACATATGAAGCAAAAACATCTCTGCTTTAAAGAAAGTGAAAGGTAGCAGTGATTGCATAAAAATAACAATTTAATTCTGGGTTTTTTTGTTTGTTTGTTTGTTGTTTTTTGTTTGTTTGTTTGTTTTGGTTTTTTTTGCTAAGGCTTCAGTTCTCTGTTTAGGCAAAATAGCTGTACTATTCCCTTTGCATACAAAATAAGGACAACATGTTCTCCAAGTTATGGAGCTATCGTATATTAAGTACTTACTGTTTCTAACTGGAACATTGTTAAGTACTGACTATTATGTACATAATTTATTATTGTTAACTAGAGGGCACCATCCATATTTCCTTTCAGTGACTAACAGCCCCATTAATTTAATTTTATTGTATCTCAGGTATGGTGACATCTATGTATTATCTATAATTTCTACGCTTTGCTTATATTCATTCTTTTATTGCTTCTTCTGATTCCCTACATAGATAATTCCAATCTCATTAAGTTCCTTTCTAATCAGAATCCTCCATTATTCTAATTTTCCCCTTTGAGCCATATCTTTTACTGTTATGCTCAATTATTTATTTTTTACCATGAGGTGACCAGAATTTCATCTGTATTCAAAAAAACCCAACAAACATTTAGAATAGTTGATTAAATTTTCATGATCTATGCTGTTTTTCAAGGTAAATACATAGATCTTCATAACCCATCATTGTGAGACATTATGTGAACGGAGGGTAAAACTGTTTCTGAAGATTTAGCTATCAGCAGCTAATGAGCTATTCATGACTATTATAAGATTGTTCCTCAGCCCTGTTCTCCTGGCATTAGCAGTACAACTCACGTTAACATCAATGTTATAAGATTGTGCTGCAAACATATCTCTATTTAGACTACTTTCATGCTTGTAAAAGTACATAATATCACAGAATCGTAGAATATCTCAAGATGGAAGGGACCCACAAGGATCATTGAATTCAATTCCTTAATCCTCACAAGACTGTCAAAACATAAACCATGACTAAAAGCATCATCTAGATGGAACTGACAAGTTATGTGCTGTACCCCCTTCACTGGAGACCCTGTTCCAACTGACCACCTTGTCAGTGAAGAATTCTTTCTAATGCCCAGTCTAAACATGCCCTTCCAGCTTCATTCCATTTCCTTGTGTTCTATTGCTGGTCACCTGAGAGAGGAGATCAGCACCTCCTCAGCCACTTACCCTAGTGAGGAAATTGTAGACTGAGATGCATGGCTTTGCACTTGGCTTTGATGAAACCCATGAATTTTCTGTGGGCCCACTTCTGGAGCTTGTCTCTCAGCTTCCTGTCATCTGCAAAATTCTTGCAGCTGCACTGGATCCCACTATCCACGTCATTAAAGCAGTTATTAAAAAGTACTGGTGCTAGCACAGACCCCTGCTTATCACCAGTCCCAATCCACCACCTTCAAAAGCAGATTCCATAGGGACCTTTCAGAGTAGTTCCTTAAGCAGCCCAGGGTCTGATCTTTCCATATCCAGGCCCAAAGTTTTGCTGGAGGTTTTCCTCCTCAAGCCAACAATTTGAAACTTAAATATTTTATGGTCACTGTGACCAAGACAGCCACCAACCTATGCTTTGCCCTCTCTGTTTTCAAGCAACAAATATGGGAAAAACAACAAACCTGTCCTAGCTGTTTCCCTTAGTACCTGCTCCAAAAAGTTATCTTCAACATGTTTCACAAATTTCCTGGATCTGTTTTTGTCAGGTGTACAATGTTCTCAGTTGATGCCTGAGAAGCTGAAATCACTCATAGAGAGAAGTGCAAGTGGTCTTGACATACACCTTAATTCCTTGTGGAAAGAAGCATCAATTCATCATCCTGCATGGATGGTTGACAGCACAGTCCCCACAAAAGTACATGTTTATCTTCTTTCACCTTCATGTCTACCCAGAGGCTCTCAGGTGCTTCACTTCACCTTCACTGCATCCAACTGCAGGTGTCATACAATCCCTCCTTAGACACAGCTCCACCCTGCCACCTCACCAGCCCTGCCCATCCTTCCTGAAGAGCCTGCAACCATCTGTCATGACACACCAGTCATATGACTCAAGTCAGTAAAACCGAGGTTTTGTTTGTGCCAATGGTGTCATAGTTATGGGACTAGGAAAAAAATCAGTTTCCTCTTACACTGATTAAATATGTCCCATTGTACTCAGCACATCATGAAGCAGACTGAAGGACTCCGCACCATCCCTCAAACACTGGTGTGCTGCCCTCAGGCTTATCTTAGGACGCCTGGTTTCATGCCTTAATCCCTTCACATACACTTAAAAGTTCTGTTCATGAGTCCTAACTCCTGTGCAAAGATCCTTTGACCTTGGTGTACTCTGTTGTGAGCAGGCCTGATGTCCTGTAGATCAAGATGGACCAAACTCAAAAAATTTTGCTGGTGACACAAGTCACAGAGACAGATATTGATTTGTTGTGTCCTTCAGTATCTTCCATTATCATTCCCTGCAACTCAAAGGATAGAGAACACTAATTGTGTTCCTGACCTTTTAGTAAACCTTTGTCAGTGAAAACAAATTTTTATCAGTTTCGTGTCTAATTAATAATTTCAATATCTGCTTTTAATTACTTAACTGAATGCCTCATGTTAAATTAGGCATAAGTATGTCAATGGGTTTTGATTAACAAGGTTAAGAATTTAAAAAGAATGCTTCTTTCTGTAGGTAGTCTCCCACTGGGATTCCATGGAGTTGTGAATGACAGTTTCTCCTCTCTCTCCTTATCTCTGGATAACAATGTTTATCAAGACTTCCTGGGATGTCAAGGAAGACTTGCCAAAATATATTTTCATTTAAACATATATTTAAAATCTTCTCCAAATGAGGCATCTATGTGGATATAATAAAACCACTAAAATCTGAAAACATACTGAAAATGCCAGTGTACTTGTAGAAGATTAAGAAGCAGTGCTGGGAAAGCACATCAACAGTATTCAGAAAATAAGAGTCAGTTAAAAAGGCAAAGCATAGGAAAATTAGGGGCAATCACAATTGTTATGAATGATATATTAAATACTGCAGTAAATACACAGTAAGAAAAATGTTTTTAACCAAAATGAAATTTATACTATATGAATAGAGTGCTAGCCCCCTTCTCCAGCCCCTCAAGGTTGGGGAAGGGAGCAGCAGCATGACCCTCTCACCCACGAACCTCCCGTGCAAGTTGTGTGCCCTCTGACTACTCTCAGAGGGGACATTCAGCCCATCAGCCACATCACTCAATACCAGCAACACCTGCAGAGGACAGCACAGGGCAGGCAGGCCAGTGCCTTGCTACCAGGCTACCTGTCCCCAAGGCCTCCCCAACTCTGGGAGAAGCCACAGCACTTTTGGCCATGATCCATACAGTGCTGCTCCTCTGCATGCCGCTAAGCCCGAGTCAAGGCTGTCCAAAGAGTCCCAGTGTGCATTAGGATATTCCATCTCTTCAGAGTGCTGGTGGGACGTGTCCATCAGATGGGGCTGTACTGTGGCCTCAGTTGCTGGAGAGTCCCTAGCTGACCTTAGGCAGCCCATTGGCTGAGTTCACGGTGCTCACACAGGCAACGGGAGGTTGCCTCTGGCTACGGAGGCCAAGGCTAAAAGGGGTGGCTCTCGATGGGCAGGTGGTTTGCCTATGCTCAGCCCTGAAAAACGTGACATGAGATAGGCCTAAAAGCATGGACAGGTTTGGGTTGGGCTGTCTCAAAAGAAGGGAGATGCCCTCTTGGACTGGGGCTTTCTTTCCTTCCCCAATGGCAATTGGAGCTTTCCTC
Source organism: Tichodroma muraria (assembly GCA_013390105.1). Classification (NCBI taxonomy): domain Eukaryota; kingdom Metazoa; phylum Chordata; class Aves; order Passeriformes; family Sittidae; genus Tichodroma; species Tichodroma muraria. The sequence continues at coordinate 12,167 of WAAG01034909.1, forward strand.
AGCAGGCCCTTGAAGTGCCTTCTCCCCAAACGTGTGGCTCCACCGCCTGCCCAAAACCTTTCACGGCTTCTTGGCCACATTTATGCAACCAGGGGGATTGGCTTGGCAGGTCTGCCTGTTTTCCCCCAGCCCCCATCAGCATTCCTTGCCAAAACCCTCCTGGAGTTGGGCATGTGCTAATTGCTCCCAATTACAGCATGTGCCCACCCTGAGGTGGGCATGTGCTAATTGCTCCCAATGACACCAACCAACAACCGTTTCATTTCTAGAGGTTCACTGACTGCACCTTGCTCCAGCGGCACTGCCCAAAGAGAAGTGCACCAAAGGCAGCTTAAGTTGAAAAAGGAAAGCTATTACAGCTTGTTGTACCCGTGCTTCTTACATACAGTTAACAAATTCAACAGAACAAAATTACTGCAGATTTTTACATCTCTGCTGACTAGATGGAGAGATACAACTAGATACAACTATCATTTGCAGTTCACACCATCTAATGTCTGACCATTTACAAAGTGACCCCGATACAGATACATGTTTGGATAGACAAACATAAATCACATTCTCTAAATACCCAGAGAGCTTGAACAAAACTGTACAACACAATGCATGTTTACATAGAAATTCATATTGAGATGAACATAACAATCTGTGGTGTGTAAATATATATTGGCATCTGTATAAAAATGGCTACATACAGTGCAAACTGATAAAGAACTACATAAATACCAAAGAACCCATCAACACTTCTGTACCCATGTAACTAAAGACACACAGCTGGGTATAGTTCTACTGCTCCATACATACTGAGGCAGAACTGGAGACACACAGAGACATAACTATATACAGGCACAATGCTAACCCGGTACCTGTAGGGGTAGCACAAGATACAGAGGGAACGTGGCTGGCCCATCTCGCCCCGCTCCCCCTCGGTCTCTTGGTCCCCCAGAGTGGCCCTTCTGGAATCGTCGGGCAGACGGAGATCTATAGGAAGCAAACGGAGCACTGAGTCACTCGCAGCCTGCCCTCAGCCTCGCCATAGCCTCAGCACACCCACAGCCTCCCAGTCCCTCCAAAGCCTCCTAGCCCATCAGCCCCTCGTGCTGCCATCCCCCTGAGCGTCTCCAGTGCCCTGAACCCTGCCAGCTCTGTCAGCCCGCGCCTCTTCCCTGCCCACCCAGCCTCCACCGCCATCGCCCTCAGCTCCCCCAGGGCCCTCAGCGCCGCTGCTTGCCCTCAGCCCCCACCGCCTCACCGTGCTCTCAGTGCCATAGGCACCAGCAGCACCTCCTCAGCAGCAGCACGGTGCCTTCCGCGGCGCTGTCCCCTGGGGCAGCCCCGCTACCCTCGGCCTTACCGGCCCTTCAGCGGCTCCCCTGTGCCCCGAGCCCCGCGGCCCCTGAGGGGCCGGCGCCCGGCGGCACTTCCCGCTGCTCCCGTCAGGTGCGGGCAGCCGGGACCTGGGGCTGAAAGTGCTGCTCGGCCCGGCCNGCCAGCAGCAGCCCTCGGCGGCCCTTGTCAGTGCCTTGGGCTGAGTTAGGGTGGTGTGGGGAGAAAGGCAGGCAGCAGAGCCTGGCACCTATGTACCAGGGCTTCCCGGCCTGCCGCCGCCTCCAGCGTTGTTGCCATCTCCTGCCATCCCTCTTCCTCCTCTTCCTCTCAGGCTGGTATTGTTCATCTCTGGCCCAGGCCTCTTCTCGGTCATTTCCTGTGGGTTCCTCCATCTGGGGGTAGCCTGCAAGCCTTGACACGCACGGTTGGATTAGACAGGCAAAGCCAGGAGGCACAAGGTGACTCCCTTCTTGCTGGAGCCAGTGTGAGCGCCTTTTACCTACTTGAGACGGGAAGGTTTGTTGGGGCTTCGGCCTCAGCCAGGGCCTCTGTGGAGCTCTCACTCTCCTTGGAGGCAAACCTGGAGGCACCTAAATCAGAAATTTTGGGGGTACGCAGTGGCAAGAGACAGCTTGGTAGAGTAAGACAACAACTACCAAATGGTCCCCTTAGCTCTACAGAGAAGATGCATCTTTGCCATCAGCCCCCTCTCACACAGTCCAGCTGCCCCCAGAGACTGCCAGAGCAGTGCCTTCTGCCCTTGCCTTCTGGCAAGCCAAAGCTGACTGGGCCACACAGACCACTCTCTGCTCATGCTCTGCACAGAGGCCAGAGACCATTGCAAGGCTGCCCAAGGCCTTCTGCTTGCCATGGTTGCCAAGCTCTCATGCCCCGCCATGGCACATGGCACAACTCA
>WAAG01034915.1:0-16802 GCA_013390105.1 Tichodroma muraria
CCACAGCATCTCCCTGGTTTGGAGGCTAGAATGGCATCCTGCTCTGAGCCCTCAGCTAGAACCAAAGTGGGGCATTCTGCTCATTACTGTTCCACATGTGGCACATATTTCCCCTAAATGTACAGTGAACCTGGGGTTTGTATGATATATATCATTCATACTTGCAGATACTGAATTTCAAAATTTTTGATGACTGTGTTTGGGTGGGTAATTTTACAGAATGAGGATTGATACCTTGGAAGGCACAGCAATCCATGACATCTGATTCCCTTTTTTGACATTTCCACAAGTACATGTTGAAAGTATTATTGTAATGAGCTAAATATAATGCTGCCGTTTAATATGGACCTCCACCTATATTGTAACAATTGGGAAATTTGCAATCTTCTGGTGTAAATGTGGTTTAAAATCTTTGTCTAACATTATAATGACATGTGTTATCCCCTAAAGCAAAGTACTGGGAGGCCACCGGGGCAGGGCAGGGAAGAGGACAATTCTACTCAAAAGAGTAAGATTTATTATTGAAATTAAATTTATGAACAGAGGCTCTCACCTCCTTATAAAACGATTTTTGGTTTGGTCACAGTTTGTGTACAGTTATGTTGACTTCTGGAGGAACTCACATGATGGGCTTATCTTTTGATATACAAACTCAGAGAATTTACAAAACTCTGAAACTGTAAACAAAGAACATTTCTGTTTCGGAAATGTGTTGTGTATTAGGGCACTGAACAGCATTAGGAAGCATTTATGTAAGCACAGCTGTGTGAATGAAATTTCCATGAGAACTTCCATATTGCTAAAATGGATAGTCAAGGAAAGAATTGAGGAATTCTTTTGAAGGGGTGAGGGGGAACCCTAGAATGTCAGTATATCAGTTGGGTTTATTTGTCGAAATACAGAATCCTTTAATGAAACTGGTATTTGTTTTACGTGGTTTATGTTCCTTGGGAACTAGAACCTATGAGAACTGATTAATTACTAGATTTTCATGAATTCCTGTGGAAATACATATTCATATTAATTACATCCTCCTGAGTTCAAAATTAATTCATGATTTAAGTGTTCCATTGGAATATCAGAAGAATTAATGAGAGGCTGTTATTTTCAAGAGTCACTGCTCCATTCATGGTGAGATGAATGCTGCCATCAAGAAATTGGCTGATGGACATTAATTGTATCAAATACAAAAGATGGTTTCCTGAATTGATAACTGGTATCTTGATCATGATTTAATACCTTTTTATAAAAACAACCAACCAAAACAAATCAAAACCCCCAAAACAAATCAAAACCCCCACCAACCCCCCAAAAAACAAAACAATGAAAAAACCCGAACAAACCAAATTTCCCCCCACCAACCAACCACCAACCTATCCTCTCCCCTCAGCTCACAAAATAAAACAAGGAGAGGCAGCAGAGACAGTTTATCAAAATAAGGCAGGCCTAGATTAAGGCATCAGCTCCACATGAACTATTCTGAGGAATGAACTCATGGAGCTGCAGAATACACTGGTAGTTTTGTTAAAGGAAAAAAGCCCTACAAAGTAGTTACTCATTTGAAAATATGGAAACTTTTATATTTAATATCAAAGGCATAGATGAGGCTGTGTAAGCCAAAACAAGGCCTTCCAAAAGTGACTAATAGCCCCATCCATTGACATCCTGTGTGGTTCTAAAGAAGTGGCAATATACAATACAGCAGGTGTAGGGTAATCTGAGAGGACTCCAGTACTCTGCATTATTTCATATTCCTGTGTGAACAAGGGGTTTGCTATTATGGAATTTGCTTTGAATGATTATTTCAAGCTTATGTACTCCACTAAGATGATTCTTGTGATCTGATTATTAGCAATGGGGAACAGAGAGAAAAAAGGTAAGAAAGTAGTAGAAGGCTGGTTAAAAAGGGAATGCAAAAGGCATGAAAGTGGAAATAAAGTATGCTTTGGAAAAATTTAAAAACTGCATTATAAGCACCAGAAAATTGTATTGATTTGCTATTTTATTTTACTTTAGACACTCAAAGCAAAAAGCTTTAATTAGGCAAGGATAGTTTTAGGCATATGGAGAAAGATTTTTTGCAAGCCTTTGATTCTAGTTTGTTCTCCCATATATATACTTAGCAAACAGTAGAGAAATCTGGACTATAATTCATCAGAAACTCAAAATAGGTATTTATAAAATGCAGTGAAATATATTTTGTACTGCATTAGGCTTGGGCTGCTTCCCTTCCTGTGCTCTGAAACTGAAAATTGTTTACAGCCACCAACACACAAAGAAAAGGAAGAAGAGTCTNAATACTGCTATCAATTGCTAAGAGGAAAGAAGTGGTTTTGCACACTTAAGTTGCCTATCTGAGATATTCTCAGCAGAACTTGTGTTTAAAGGCATAGGGGAATTTAATGAGGCCTTGAAATGATGTATTTGAGGTTGAGCTGCACTGGTGTCGGATGAGAACTGTAAGCAGGCATCTGCACATCCACAGAGATTTGCAGTGGTACACCGCAGTATTTTCCAGGCAGGTGAGATCTTGCTTTGCTCTTCTTCCAAGGCTTTCAGATGCAAAACAATTCTGAAATGGAAGCTGGGCAGGTGCATTCATGTGAGAGTTTGACCTGTGCTATTAACCTGCTAAGAAGGATAAAGTCGTACTGAAACATTAGATGTTGCGTCCTACAGCAGATGTCCATGTCTTTTTCAGAAGAGTGCTCTGAGGGAACAGATTTAACTCTAAGAATAATCTTGGCTTGATGATACTTGTCTTGTTCCCAAGAAATATGTTCAGCTTGAAATATTAATCAAGTCTGTCACTTCCTTTTAGAACATACATACATACATACATACATATATACATATATAATATTCTTCACTCCTCCCTCTAGACCCCATTCCAGCTATAACAGTCCCTTTTCCAAACTGATGAGAATAAAAATATATGTATCAGATTTTCTTCTTTGACTATTTTGTAATCTGGAATGTTGCAGTCTAATTAAATTCTTATTTTCATGTACCAAGACAGGAATGTTACCATTGGTTGAATGATCTCAGCTGTCTTGTGTATAATTTTATATGCTGTGGTCAGTGCTTTTATTTTGAGGTAGAACATTGTGCCCCTTGTAGGCACAATGAAACTTACCACTGCCAGCTCTCCTTCACTTTGGACTCTGAAAAGGAGGAATTGGAAACCAGATACTCTAAATGAATGTCAGCTGGTCCCAAGCCATTCTGAAATGATCACTCTTGGAACCTGTAAGATCATGTTGCTTCAGACTGTACATTTGTCTATCTGTCATGTCTGTAACAGCAGTGTGGTTTTAAAGTTTTTTGTGTGCCCTTTGGCATCCTGGCCAAATCTTTGCTCTGTGAACCATACTGACCTTGACTTCTGAAATCCAGTGTGCTGAGAGTTCGAAGAGAAGGTGATGCCTTCCTGCTACTGTTGAAGTGCTAAACAACCCCAGTGGCACAAGTGCAGTTGGATACTTGGGTTTTAGAGGTTACTTTTCAGGAACTCTTTTGCCATATCTCTTAAGCATGAAGAATATATGGGAATTAAGGGTTAGACATTCTTAAGGAGAACTAGATTAATCATAATATTCTTATAGTTCAGGAACCTCAGGGAATGACTTTCTGCATACATGTGTTGTGTGTTTGGTTTGATTGCTAAACTCCAACCAAGGTTTGAGAAGGTTTTTCACTACATTTAAGAGGTAATTCCTCACAGAACATCCTTAAAAGAACCTGCTGCTGGCATCAGAGAATCATCTGCAATTTTTGGGTTTTGTTTTTTCACAGAGGTAGCACATAATAGTGCTAACTTAGGGAGGAAACAAAGGTTGTCATCATTAGCTGGAGAAGGGAACAGCTCTTTTAATTATTCTTCTCATCAGTTAAGAAATTAAGTTATTATAGCTGTAGAGCACAGTGAGGAGAGGGTGACTAGCAGAGTCTTTATTGCTCAAGTATTGAAGAGAAATTCTCTGTCATCAGGTATTTGCAAGTAAACCTGCTGAATGTGTAGGCCCTTGGGCTGCTTTCTGAGTCTGATCCCAAATGGAATGCATTACAAGCTGCTTTCAGTTTAGTACTGAGAATCATCTGGGCAATGCCAAGCAGCTCCCACTGTCTCTGAAATTAAAGGGGCTGAAGGACATTCACCACCTCCAAAGGATCAAGCTCTTTGAGTGTGCAGATCAAGTTCAGCAAGCTTTATGCTTGTAAAGGAGCACTATTCCAATCACTAGGACTGACATGAGTTAGATAACGAGCAATCTGTGGCTCACTTTATCTGCAACAATGGATAATGGCTGTGTCTCCTTGGTCTGTCATGTCCAAGAGTGCTTTGAGATCTGTATCCTAAATGTTTAGAGTGCAATTGCAGGAGTGACCACTAGATTATTTCCTATGACCTTTTTTGTGTCACAGACAATTACATTACCCATGTGCAGTGGTTTTGATTCACCACTTTGAGATTTCTCGGCCAACGCACCATTTATGTGGTGGGTTTATTTTCTGCTGTGAGATACGATTAGGAAAAGAGCAAAGCAGGCTTAAACTTTGAAAGGTATAAAGAAAATTTTATTAACAAAACTAAAAGGAGAATAATAAGAATCAGAATAAAACCTTCACAACACTTCTCCTCTTCCCCCCATACCTTCTTTCCTTTCCACTGACAACGTACAGAAACAACACCCAGAATTCTCAGTCAGTTGTCCACCTCTAGAATAGTCTTTCTTCAGTTCACTTAGAGAGAGGAGTATCTCTCGTTATGCCATGGAGAATTCTCCACAAGGAAACAGTTCTCTCATGGCTTCAATTTCTACGAACAGCAGCCACCTGGGAATCTGCATTCATGAAGTTCCTCCCATTTTCACAGCCCACCACAGCTGTGCTCCTGGGCCATGTCAACTTATGGGGTATTATTTTAAGGATGAACTGTTCAAAAGCAAAGGTTCACTTCATCTATCTCTAAGATCATCTTCATCTCGGGGAACAGAGATTCTCTTCTTCTTCTTCCTCTCTCAGAAGAAGAGTCACTTCAAAGAGTCTTTATCATTTCATCTCTGTTCAAACTTCTCACGGAATCACAGCCACTTCAACATCTGTTTACTTTAGCACTGAATGCCTTTGCTCAGGTCTACAATTTGAACATTCCATCTCGCCCATACTTCTCCATGATTTAAAGGGATATTCAGTATATCATAGTCCATCATCATGGTTTACAAGAGAATTTCAGCCTAAAAATGAAGCATCTCCTCCTTCACCTCTCATCTGGGACATGACTCTGTCTTTACTGACCTTGGTGTCTTCATGTTGCTTCTCTACGTATCTTCACTCCTCTTATTTCCCTCACTTGGGAGAGAATTGAAGTTTGCAGGTCTCATCTGTGCACTAAAAGAGTTAATATCTCACCTGGGGCTTGCAGAGAGAAAGGGCTGCGGCCAGGCCAGAGCAGTCACGATGGATTTCAGGCCGTGCTGGGGCTGTGCCAGGATCTCAAGGGCTGGGCCAGAATGGCAGTGGCCGCTGTGGCTGCAGGGCTGGTCCCTGGCCCCTGCTGCGCTCAATTGCAGCTGCGGGCCGCTCTCTGCACGGGCTGCAGGGCTGCCTCTGGCCTCAGCCGCTTGCGGCCACAGCTGTTTACAGTGGAGCGGCCGTGCTGGGGTGGGGGAACAGCTTGGATCTCATCAACCCGGCCAGGGCTCAGCTGTGACACGCCAGGGTCTGATGGCCTCCCCTACCCCTGCCCGGCAGCTGCCGGGGTCCGGCCCTGCCCTGCCAGGCCGCGTGCCCTAGCTGGACCGGCCAGCACCCCGCTACCTCTTCCAAACCGGAAACCAGAAAGAGAGCTGTGCCCAGGGTTTTCATCTTAAAATGTGTGTTCGCACAGGCATATTCACCCCTTTCATTGGCTTAATCATGTGTCAATATTTAAAACTGGCTACTGATTGGTTCTCTGCCAGGAAGTTACAAAGGCCCAAACCAGGACACCATGTAATGAAGCTCAGGAGCTTGCACTGGGATAAAACATAATTGACTTTGAGGTAAAGTCTATATCCGAAAAAACCATGAAGTCTTGAAAATATTAAGGGTCAGAGAAGCCACTATCACCTGTGGTTGCTGGTTCCAGTGGTTAGTTACTGTCACTGGTGAATTTGTCTTCATTGTTCAACAGCTGGCTTTCTTTGTGCCTTTTTTCAATAGACTGAAAACCCCTCTGGCACCAAGCATTTTCTAAAGGTGTTTCGATATTGTGATCCCATCACCCTTTCACATCTCTTGTGAGAAAAATCATGTTCCCTCATTGCATGCTCTTTTTGCCCCTCCCTTCTATTTCTCAAACCACACCCTCCAAAGGAAAAAAACAATTGTTTTGATATTTTTCTGCCCTCTGTCCAACATTGTTTTTACAACCCAGCCAAAGGACAGGCTGTGTTCCAGTCTGTCTCACCAGCCTGTGTACAAACTAAGATCATCTCCCTACTTAGACACTTCTCTGGTTTTGCAGTCCAAGGCTCCTGTCTGTTCTAGCATTGCCCTGGGAGTTCATGCTGAATTATTTGTCTGCTTCTAGCTTTTCACTTCTCCAGGGTTACAAATTTCCAGGAAATGGGATGTCCCTTGGGGTTTTTGTATATTTTTTGTTTTGTATACAGTCCAAGCATATTCCCTGGGGGATGTTTGCACATGGAGTTGTTTTTCTTCAAGATACAAAGCATTATAATATATTTCAGATCATTGTCAGATATCACTGTGCAAACACTTGAGCTTGCATTTTCCACACAGAGCAAATGTTTGTAAAAGAATATGGACAAAAACTAATGGGAAAAATGCTACTGTCTTTACTAACACAATGATTTCTCTATATCTAGGGTTGTAAAGTGCAGAGAAAACTTTTATTTTTCTCACTAGAACAGGAAATAAGCCTCATCAATAACATAGTATTTCTCAGGATTTCAACACAACTATATATTATAGAAAACTGTCTGATAGGGTACAGTATATATACAATTTGATCAGGACACTGATAAATTGAATTAATATTTCTAATCTGAATAAATGGTGTGTGTGTTTCTTTTCTCTGCAAATCTGGCTTTACAATCCTTTTTCATGCGTTCCAAGTCAGAAGAAGGAAAGGTACAGGATTTCTTGGTGTCATAAATAAAATATGGTGGTTGAAAACCAAAGTGAAGCTGTGCAAGACAGTGGGCTGGAAAATCAACAACAGCTGGAAATGGAAAGTAAGATTAAAGGTAACACTTAGCCACAAGACTATCCTTAGCAGCTTTAGAATAGTATGCAGTTAAATAAACACACATGCAAAGCTTACTTTGTAATGTGCCTTGCTCTCACTTTTAACAGCAGATGATTGCTATTTACTTGAGGGTAGTGAACCACAGGAAGCTGGCCTTTTTTAGCGATCTTGCCCTGAAAAAGAACTATGTGGAGGCAACTCAGTATAAACTCTCTTCCTTCCCTTCTCAGCTCCCCACCCCCAGCTGTGCCTTTTTTCCTTGACTGTATATCTGAGCATCTCCAGTTCAGACAAGTGAAGATCACTCCCAGCAATGGAGTGTTTTTTTTTGCTGGTGACGATGAGCCTTTGTGTTTTATACGAGAGTCAGAGAGTGCAATGATGCAAACCTGCCTGACCTGGGGTGACACAAGGTCAAGAACCTTGGCTGCGATGGGAACTTCTGCACCCTCAGCTCCTTGGTACAAGAAAGTGAATGATGAAGCCATTTGCAACCTCAGGAAGTTTAGGATATTGTGAACACCTTTAGCCACTTTTTGACTGTGCAAGTGGTAGCTGCTTAATGAGATGAGTTACGTTATTACCATACTGTGGAGTGCAATTGCCAATAGGTGTTGACATTTGCCATAACTAAGTTTTATGTGAAGGGAAACATAAATCTTGCATTTGGGCATCCTTTGAATTTGGAAACATGAACAATGAGGTGCTGAGGTCAGTGATAGGGGCCAAGATCTTTTTTTATCCCAAAGAGAATGACTTTAGAAATAATTTAAAAGTGAAGAAAGTGAAAGATGTAACTGAAAAAGAGCTGTTTTGCTAAAAAAGCCATTCAAACATATATTTGATGCTTGGCTAAGGAAATGGGATCCAAACTGTATATTCAACTGGCTTAAGCTATGCTGGGTCACTTTTCTTGTCCTGGTGATTTTTGGTTATGATATTCTGCTTTGCAGGCAGGCTAGTGGTATTATTCGGTAGCAGCAATAAATTGTTAAATTTTGGTTGATGTTAGTAACAATTTGATGCATTTTCAGATGCCTGGAAATCAGCTTAGATTGTGGTTTCTTTTTAACCTCTGTAGCTATATTGCTATACAGTCTAGTGCTATATCATTCAATTGAGAGCTGACAAATAAGGTATTATTTTAAGAATGTCTTTTCAATATTGTTGGAGTGATGTGTATTTCCTAATCTGATCAAAATTATTTATTCCTAACAATTCTTCTTTAGAGGTAGAAGTTTGGTTTCCTAAAATGGAAGATTGCTTTAAGGAATTAGAACTTTTAGTTTGAAACAGGAAAACAGCAAGCAAGCAAGCGAGACAGCTCCAAGAACAAGCTCAATGTCCTTCTCAGTGCTAAGTGAGCTGTTTTAGACAAAATGTTGGTAGCCCTGATCTCCCTAACTAGATCACAGTTTAAGGAAACTGTTCTTAAGGAATCCTATCAGACTGAACTTCTCAGTGGATTTGTATGAATACACACAATTCCTTAGTGAGGTGTGATAGTTGGAGCTTGGAAGGACAAAGTAAAAAACTAAACAGTAAATCTGTGGCATCTTATGAGGCGCAACATTAATTGATCTTTGGTGGTCTTTCTCTTCCTATCCCTTGAAAGACAGCATAGGTTTTGCTTATATTTTGGTATCAAAACAGAAAATATCTGAAGCTATTACAGTTTTTCAGAGTGGAAAGACAATTCTCCCAGACAGCTATAGCTCAGGTGAATTTTTTTAGAGGGGCTGAATTTGCTCTCTGTGTGTCACTGGCATTTCCCTTACTGTAATTGAGAGCCTGAAATCCATGTCATGTGTCAGGAGGTGAAGCACTGCTCAGAGAGTGTGTGATGGCCCTGGGGCAGGTTTGTTCAGCTTGCAGAGTCCTGGAAGAGCAGAGACTGAGCTGCTGCCCTCCCAAAGGCTGCCCTGTAGAGAGCAGCCTGCGTCGAACCCACACAAACAGATGTGGGTCTCCATGTATGGAGAGGGTTTGTCAGAGCCTGCAGCTGTGGCCAGGCTACTCACAGGACCCAATATTGCTAAATTAAAGAGAGCTTGATGGGCCTACATTGATTTCAGTCACAGTAGTGACTTTGTTTCCATGAATAAGCAACCTCAAGATAGACTAATTGATTGCATATATCCTTGGTCAGGATGTTGTGCTTCTTGCCTCTTCTTGCTATTCTTGCCTTTTCTTGCTATTCATCTTTAAGAATTTAAATACTCAAGGACATGTAAAATCCGTATGTATTTGTGAGCTAAATAAGAAGCAATTTTCTAAATCTTATATTTGGATTTTATACTAGCTAAAGTAGAAATCATGTGGATGTGAGCAGTGCTCCAGGTTTGAGCTTCTAAATCTTTCTCTGAAAACTTGAGTTTAAGGCTGGGAAATCTCCATAGCCTAAAGACCATCCATGGATCACACCCCCTATTTCAGTGTCCACAGGATTCAAGCATCTTATTAAGTCTTTCATGTTTGATCACTGGATTTTATGTTATCAGAACCCAGAATTGTCTTAATAAAAGAATTCTGAGCAAGTTGGCAACATTTACCCCCCCTCACTCTTTGCAGTAGTGAGATGGGGTAAATGTCACATTAATGAGATGGTTTGGAGGGAAAACACCACGTCTGATTTAACACAATTTGATGCAGTTGTATCTCTAGAGTTGATTTTATTGGCTCCTATAATCTATTTCTCTCTTAAGCTTTAGCCATTGGATTTTATTAGCTTCAGAATTTCATGTACAATTTTTTTTTGTCTCACTGGCAAAGACAGAAATTATTGTGATGGCTTTCATGGGAGGGTAGCTTTTCGTCCTTGTTTTTATGAAGGATGCATTTATAATTTCTTTTAAAATGTCATCTTAAAAAAGTGAACAGGTCTGATTATGCTGCTAAGAATTGTACACACTGAACATAAATATTGATGATTGGCTGTCGTGGTTTCATTGTGAACCAGACAGGAAAAAACTATCAATTTGGGTTGCCAAAAGAAAAGGAATTTTGTAATCAAGAGCAAAGCAGGTTTAAACTTGAAAAGGACAGACTTTTATTAACTAATACAAAAAGGAAAGAAGGAGAAGAAAAAAACAACTAACAAACTCTTGGAATTAGAATGAAACCTTTCAAACATTCTTCCTCTATTACCAAAATTTCTCTCACTCTCATTAACAACATACAGAAATTACATTTAGAAACTTTCAGTCAGTTTTTCAATTCTAGAATAGTCTTTCTTCAATTCTTCTAGAGATTGGAGCATCTTTTACTCGCTATGGAACTAAAAACTGAAACAAAACAAGACAAAACAAACTTTTCATGATAACAGCCGCCCGGAAAACATTTATATCATGAAAATTCCTCCCATATTTACAGCTCTTTAATAGCTGTACTTCTGGGCCATAATCGATCCATGGGGTTTTTTTTTTTAAAGACAAAACTGTTCAACAGCAAAAGTTCTCTTCTTCATCTTCTTCTCTAGGACAAAATTTCATTGCTCTGTCTAAATCTCCCAACAGTCACAATCATCTCAATACTGGCCCCGTCAATATAGTGTTCTTTTGCTCAGATTTACAATTTGAACCGTTCATCTCCCCATATTCTTTTATGGTTTAAAGGAAAATTGTCTCATTATATTACAGTCCATCACCATAGCTTATAAAAGATTTTAATGTAAAAATAAAACAACTCCTTATCTCTCCTCCACTTAAAATATCACCTTCAATTTCTGACTGTAGAATATCCTTACGCAGTTTCTCTATGTGTCTTCATTCTGTCCTTTCTTTCACTCCGGAGAGGATAGAAGCTTTCTGGTTTCATCTGAATACTTAAGAAGTTCACAAAAAGCAGCAGCCATGCCAAAGCAGTCACATTTACTAAAACAAGCCGTGCTGGGGCTGCAGAGCCATTCCTGGCTATAGTTCTGGCTGGATTCTTATGGTTAGAGAGAAAGAAAGTTAGTGGGTTCTTCTTTCCACCCCTCGGTCTCATTAGGGTTAAATTAGTCCAGAGTGAACTCCACTCAGAAAAAGCCATCCCCGCCCGATCTGCGTGATCTTTCCTGGCTCCAAGACAACCCTGAGGAAAATTCTCTCACCGACCATGCTCAGGAGAAGAAAACTTGAATTCCATCAGCCAGATATCAGCAACGTATCTCACAGTTTGGCTCTGCGGTCTTTTTTTTTCTTTTTCCCGGTCAGCCTGACTTGCTTCCCCCTCCCCCCCAGGCCCGACGGCCACGTGGGGAGAGGGGGAGCAGAGAATGTTCGGCAGGAGCTGTTACCTGAGCCTCTGCCGGAAACCAAGAGAGAGATGATTCCCGGGTTTGCATTTAAAAAAGGTGTATCGTAAAAGGCGTACCCACGCTTTCATTGGTTTTATCAAATGTCAGTAATACACACTGGCCAATCACGGCCAAACTACTACATTGGCATTATACGTATCTAACAAATTGGGAAATATTTGAAGATTTGAAACCCAAACTATCCTCTCCAGAAGTGTTTTTATGGAAGAATCTTATTCATAAATAAAAGAGAATAATCTCATTAAATCTCTTAAGGATTTAAGCAAAATAATTGGGCAATGAAGTTTTTTGTTTGTTTGTTTAAGGAGAAAAGGGGTTGGAGGGAGAGAACAAGTGGCATTTGCTCATCACTGTGGTATTCCTTGAGTAATAAAGTAATAAATAATTTGAGATCTGCATTATGGTCCCTTGAGTGCTCACGTGTGCTCAGGTGGGGAGTATCTAAGAGGTGCAGCATGGCCGGTTTCTTAGGATGCTATGGAAATTTTGGGAAATAAGTGCCTTAAAATCCTGCCTCAAGCAGTGAATTCGTAATACTGAGGTTAGCTGTGCAAACCCAGGCTGTTCTCAGCTGCAGAGCTGAGCAGTCACACCCACCTTTTGCCTCCCAGGTGGGGAGGCATTGTGGAGTGAGCTCTGGCAAGCTGCTGGAAAGAGCAGGGCTGGAGAGTGAGCAGCTGCCACTGTTTGCAGGAGGGTGCTGCTTTTGGATGGCAGTACCACCACCTTTTCAGTACTCTGTGTGTCCCCAGCCAGTCCTGGCAGAGGAATAATGTCGCATTGACCCCAACTGGGCTCTATGTGGGAGCTGTTTGGTCTTGCCATGGCTGGTGTTAGGGAGTCTCAGTAGTTCTCTGCATTTTCACAGGCTTCTGGGACTCCTGTGTTGCACTTTGTTCCCCCTTTTGTGAGGGGCATGCTTCTCAGCACATTTGCACTGTGCTGCCTCTGCTCATTTGAAACCCAGAGCCCTGGGTGGTACTTTGGTGCAGGGAAGGGACTCTTGAATTTTGCAAAGCTTTTTAGCTCTGGCTGAGCACACAACAGGTGGGACTTGATACCAGCAAAGCCACCCCTTCCAATGGTCCCAGTAACAATAAGGTAAGGCTGTGCAGGACCTGATCGGGTCTTGCAAAACCAGACAAGGTCCAACAGAGTTTGCCAGCCCTGCTCCTGTGCTGTGCTCAAGAGTTGCCTGCTTCTCTTGGCTGTGGAAGTGCTTGTGCTGGCAGCACCTGAGCTGACAGATGTCTCTGAAGCTCACCTGTCTCTACATTTAGCCACAGTGCTTTGTATCTGCAGCTGCATCATGGCTGATTTACAGCTTGCTTCTGGGATCCTGTAACCTTCTCCATTAGGTCCTGATTTCATAATGTACCAGCACCAGAAACTGAACCACTTGAAAAGATTCCTGACTCCCTGCTCTGTGTGTTGGTTCCCACCCTCACCCCGTGACTGCTGGCCACCTCACTCCGCTGAAGGTAGCTGGTTGTGAGGATGTGTAACAAGCTTCATCTGTCATTTGGCTTTATATCGGTTCTCTTTAAAATAAATAAATAAAAAATCCTTCTCTGTTGGGGATTGAAAAAGGTGCAATTATGTCTGTGCTACTGCTTAAGAAAGTACACATCTAATTAAACAAATGGTACGATTAAACCAAATGCTGAAACAGGCAAACAGTGTCTATGTTTTCCAAAGTACTGAAAAAAATTATTTGTTTTTTCAGCATTGCTAGAGAAACCCATCAGCAAAAGACGAGACAGTGAAGCTGTGCAGAAGGCCAAGATCCTTTATGCATCCTGCATGAATGAGAGTAAGTGGATGGATTTGAGGAGGGTGTAGATGCATCCCCTGCATCTACAAAGGCAGGCTTTTTATCTCACTGCAGAGCTCTGTAAAGCTCTGTGCAGATGCATGGATTTTGCTGATATGGATTCAACTGAATGAAGAGGGTCTTTTAAACATCTGAAACTGGCTATTGAGACTAAGGTACACCCAGGCACAAGAAGTCAGTTTTAGAGAAACCTCTGATTGTCAGAGCTGTGAAGAGGTATTTGTCTGTGCAAAAGGATGTTAAACTGTGCCCCAGGGTTGTGGGGTTAGTGCCTGGTGTTAGCAAATCAGAGGAACCCTCTGATGAAATTCTCATACTGATATTTTCAAGAGCCTGTTGCTCATCACCTTCTACATTTCTCTAAATCTGTTTAATCAAAACACTACCCCAGGGCTGGGTATACACAGCCCTGGACTCTTTAGCTTTGGTATCTGCATGTCAAGCAAGTCAGCTACGTTTGCAGAGTGCTTTCTCTCATCTTGTAAATGCTGCTGTAAGGTCGCGTACACTAATTTGGGACACATCATTACTCTTAGGTAGCTGCACAGGTGAAAGAAGGCTTGGAAGTCCCCTTTGTCCTTCTAACTCTTTGAGGATTTATTTCCTGCAAAGTTTTCTTCCAGCATGACCCATCTGACTGCCAGCAATTGAGACAACCCGCTCTACAGCCTTGGTGCCCAGATGCTGCCCCTCTAGCTTTGATTATGAGTAATAACCCCCCTCCCCAAAAACACTGAAGCTTCTATGCTAGTTCCTAAGAAAGGAGTGGTTTTTTGTTTTTTTTTAATTTAACTAATTCCGGCCTTTGCCTTTTTTGAAAGGCACTGACTTGCCTCTCTTATTCTTGATACAGATAAACAAGGTTGGACTCCTATGCTGCTGTGCTCACAGGCACAGCAGAGGGTTTGAGTTTCAGCTATTGTGATTGCCTTGCCTGGAAATCAATCAATGCCAATAAATCTTTGTCTTGTGTGGCTGCTGCTGGACTTGAATTGTCTGGAATGTAATTGTTGTCACACTTTGACATTTCAGATAAAATTGAAAAAGCCGATGTGAAACCCCTGTTAAGTATACTGAAGCATTCACCTTTCCGCTGGCCTGTGTTGGAATCCAATATTGGACCTGAAGGACTGTGGTCAGAAAGGAGGTTCAGCTTAGTCCAAGCCTTGGCCGCTCTTCGTGGCCAATACAGCAGCTCTGTCTTCATCCGTTTGTATGTGGCTGCTGATGACAAAATCTCCAATCGCTACATCCTGAAGGTACAATACAGCATTTCTAAGATGTTACTTTGCATTGTATTTTATGGTCTCTTTTTTAAAAACATGTTTACATACCAAATGTTTACATTTGATTGTTGTTGTTGTTATCCACTGGCTGACAGATGTATGTAGGTGCCAGTTTATGGGAATGTAGAAGCCACTAGCAACCACATGCTATTGAAAAGTGTTTCTGTACAGGTTTTCTTCTTTCAAATGGAAAAAAAAAACAACATAAAAATGTCCCAGTACACCAATAGCCAGGGTCTATGTGCATGAGAATAAGACGTCAATATCTAATTCTGTGTGCTCCTTATGACTTATTGGTTGCATGAAGAATGCTTTTTGTCTTTGAGGATGAAAAACGGTCCATCGGTAGCAGATATTTTGAACTTGAGCTGTTTTTCTTGAGATGGCAACACTTAATCTCGTGCTTATACAGCACCTTACAACACAGACTTTTCCCAAGTGCTTTTAAACATGAAATAAGAGGATTTACCTTTTTCCTGAAACGCTATTGCTTTTAGACCAAAACATTACCAATTTGTTAACAGTGCATGGCATTATGCAACATGTAATGTATGTATGTTTAGTAAGAAAAAGACTCAAGAAATGTTGCCTACCTGTAGTCTGACAAAACTCCAGATAAAATTGTATGACTGTGGCAAGACTGCGTGCCTGGGCCAAATGCATTGTTGTTTAAGAACTTCAGATGAGTAGCCAGAGCAGACCCTCCCTCCATGCCTACAGGAAAACAGTTCATGAAGGCAAGAAAGAGGGAACAAATAACAAAGTTATGATGGCATTCATCACAGCAAAATAGGATCTATGATATGGATTCAGCTGTAGGGATATAGACAAGAATACATTGTATTTAGGGGCTGTATTGGTACTGGAGTGGATATCAGTTCTAAGTCAGTTCTTCCATGTCTTTTGACTGAGGCATTTAACTGGCATAAAATTGAAGGGTAACTTTTCCCCATCTCTAGGACATTTTCCTGGACAGTCAACAGCAGATCAACAGTTTGCTGTATTAAAGATGTCATTCTGCTACGATGCTGTTGAAATCCTGTCAGGTTTTCTTTAGCTGGAGACTCACTTAAAAGAATTGAAGCAGTAGAATCAGGGACATGTTTATTTGGGCATCTGCTGTCATAATATTTCAGTTCAAGTCACCTGTCAGCAAATGGCTGGGCGGGGACACCCTCACTGCTGGTCCCTTGGAAATGATTTACAACCAGCAGTACCTTTATGCTTAGGGGCAACTAGGAATTAAATATCTAAATAACCGAAGCACTACATGCTATGAATAACGTATTATTCTGTAGACTATTCTGATGTTAATTTGATTAGGACCTTGATCTGCCGAATGCATCAGCCAATGCTCTACTTTGTCCAAGTTTTAACAAATTCCCTGGGGTGTAGATGTACCACAGAGTATTTCAATCTGCTTGTGAAAATGGCTTTATTGCAAAATTCTTTTTGTTCAACATTGCAAAATCATCAATGGGTCATAAAAGAAGTGGAAAGTCCAAATAAAACCTTGTTCAGCATTCAGAATTATCTTTTTTTTTCTTTTTTCCATAAATGCTGAAGCAGTTGGTTAACTTTTTTTACTTATTTTTCATATTTGTGTTCTCTTGGTTTAACGTGCTGTCAAATCAAATTCTTAAGACCAGGGAATTTGAATGAGTATTTAATGTAATAGTCACATAATTGAAATTCCCTAAATAATCTGAAGTTAACTGTTGCAAAGATGTGTGTACAAAAAGCATAAGAGTATATTCTTTTTGCATTGAAATGCTGAGAAAAGAAAGTGATGCCGTTTTTCAAAGAATGAGAGTTGCGCTGAGCATCACAATTACTCCTTGTTGAGGATGGCTTGTTTTTTGTTTATGGTATATTTTAAAGGCTGTGAATATCAGCTAGTAGAGGAAAAGATTACATTTATTTGTTCACTTTGAATTCTAAGTTTTATTTATTTGTTACATGTAGAAAATGTGAAATATAAATCACTTAACCTGAAGCATTTAGATAAAAAAGGACTTATATGAATTGTATGAATAAATACAATCTATCGTCACTATACTTATCTTCTAAAAACAATTGTAGCATCAAACAAAAAATGTTTAGAACATCAAAGCAGTTGCTCCTCCT